>PVJO010006929.1:0-85421 GCA_004026905.1 Hystrix cristata | reverse complement strand
ATAGCATGTGGTCCCAAGCACTGATTCTTTGTATTGTTTCCCGTGCAGTCTGGGTTCTGTTCATAAATTTTTTTCCTACCCCTATGTCTTCGAGGGTTCTTCCTATTCTATTCTCCAGTAAATTTAATGTTTCTGTTTTAATGTTTAGATCTTTGATCCACTTTGATTTGAGTTTAGTACATGGTGAGAGACATATATCCAGTTTTAATTTTCGACATGTAGCAACACAATTTGTAATAGCTAAGTCTTGGAGACAACCTAAATGCCCAACAACCAATGAATGGCTAAAGAAAATGTGGTTTTTCTACACAATGGAGTACTACACTGCCATAAAAAAGGATAAACTACAGTCATTCGTATATAAATGGATGTTCCTTGAGAACATTCTTTTAAGTGAAATAAATCAGACACTCATAAGTACACATCGAATTGTTTCTCTGATATGAGAAACCATAACTGTAAATAAGGACAAAGAGGTGTAATAGATATTATATAAAAGGAAGATAATATACAAAGGAGAGGAGTACTAGAAAGAAAGAAGGGGAAAAACAGAAAGGCAATAAAGGAAAGAAAGGGGAAAGGGAAAATATGGAAAATGATGGATAAACCTGCTGTAAATAGGGAGGGAGGGAACAGAGGGGAGGGGTGAGGAAGAGGGGGGAGAACCAAGATGCATCATGTATAGGTACAAAATAAATGTAACGAATGTGACCATTTTATGTAAAATGTACCAATACATGTTCTTGGTTTAAAATAAAAAAAAAAAGAAGAGGAACTGATGTGATATCAGCACTGAGTATGGGGAAGAAAGGTAATACAGGATGAAGACAGAAGCAGCCTACAGTCGGTGACTTCTCTGTATTCCTGTCTGTCAACTCGGAGGACAGAACTCATATCTAGAACAGACACAAGCAGAATAGAGAGCAGACTCCAGAGCCAGCCAGCACTCAATCTCAGCTCTGCCACTCATTGACTGAATGGCTGTAAGCAAATTCCTTAACTCTTTTTGCCCCAGTCTCTCTGTCCATAAAAGGGGGATTGTAACTGAACCTACCTCACGGGGTCGCAGTGAGAATAAAATGAATTAACACACACAAAATGCTTATTGGGTCTAGCACATGGCAAACACTATGCTAAGCGCTAGAGGTTAGTAGCAGTGTAATGTCTTTACAGCTGTACTCCTGACTCACTGCTCAGCAAGTAAGATGCTTCATATATACTTGGGGTTAAAATTTTGTGCTAGAAATAAGGCAGAGAGTATCAAAAAACATAACTAGAGCTGGCATGGTGGTATATTCCTATAATCCCAGGACTCCGGGAGGGTAAGGCCAAAGAATCACAAGTTCGAGCCCAATTTGGATAATTTAGTGACTTAATGAGACTCTGCCTCAAAATTTTAAAAATAAAAAAGGGTTGGGGATATAGCTCAGTGTGAAAGAGATTAGCCCAGCTACTTGGGAGGCTGAGGCAAAAGGAGTGCTTGGACTCAAGAGTTTGAGATCAACCTGAGTGACATGGTGAGATCCTGTCTCAAAACAAAATATAAATAGATGCAATTTTGATTTTAAAAAATGGTAATTTGTAGGCATTAGGATGAAAAAAGTAAGTCAAAAATGGCAATGATGTTTTCCACCTGTGTGAGTTAGAATTTTGATAATAGTACTAGATCAAAAAATCAAGATGGAAGCTGGTTTAGCAGGCTAAGAAACTGGAAGACAATTAAAATTAACCAAATGACAGAAAAGGAAATTATTTCTTTTCCTTCCAATGCAACTTTCCTATAGGTTGCCAGAATTAAAACTGCCAGACCGAGGGCTAAGGATTTAGCTCAGTGGTAGAGAGCTTGCCTAGCAACTGCAAGGCCCTGAGTTCGATTCCCTGCACATCCTCTGCAAAAAGAAAATTGCCAGACAGAGAAGGAAAAAGCTAATAAGCATCACTTTCTACAATGTCCTGCAGCCCAGCCTTGTTTCTTCAGGAATAATTTGCTTTCCCTAAAGCTGAATGAGCTGGGAGAGCCTGGAATACAAGGAAAGTCTCTTAATGAACACAGAATAAAGATACAGCTTCAGTTATAGCAGGAACCTCCTCTCCTTTCCAGAAATATGTAGAGGTATATTTTATGTTCCAGAAATAACACTGTATTGATGTCAGAATGAGTATCTGCCAATAAAGCCAAATAGCTCAGATCAGGACTGTTAAAATGTTGGTCTTCTGTTTGTTTTGTGGTGCTGGGGATCAAACTCACACATGCCAGGCAAGTGCTCTACCACCGAGCTGCAGCCCCAGCACAAGGACTAGCTTTAAAGTGGCACAAGTTTCAAATACACATACCTACACAGAAGCTTCCCCCAAACTGTCTTAGGACCAGAGGCTCCAAAGCTAAATGACAACTCTGATGGCTGTTTGACGCTAGAGATAAACTGCTTAACAGCATGACCTTAAACCAAAAGGTCCCAATGTAGCTTTCGTACATTCAGGATAATGTCCAAGGATTAGTATTTATGTAGAGTTTATTGCAACTGATAAAAAGGAAACTTAGCAGTCTATAAGTCTGAAGACAAAGAAAATGCTCATTTCAAAACCATATTTGAATAAAAATGAGATATTTGAAGAGCATAAGTTATTTTAGGCGGCAGCCTTGGCCAGTCTGTGGGCCGCACATAGACACGGAAAGTCCCCTCAACACCGATCTGCACTGTATAGTATTTATAAACCCTGTCGAGAGGTGGCCCTGTGATCTCCTGCTGAAACGAGGTCATCTTCTAACACAAACTTCAGCTTCCCAGCTGTTTCTTGACCAACGTATAGAGTTCTCTGAACTTGGGTGTGGATCAAAAGTACAGAAGACATAAAAACAGTTTCCTCGGAGGATAAGAGAAAAGTAATGCTGTGAGTTACCTGCGTGGTGACCATGAGTATCTTCAAAATCTGCAAACCCAGTTTCCACGGAATCTGGTGTCTGGCCCGGTATTTCTCACAGGGGTTCATGAAGTAAAATTTCAAGTCTTCTCGCAAACATTCTTCTTTCACCTCAGAATCAAGTTGCTCCATTGTGTTTCTGCCACAGAAGATCAATTTTTAAATACTTTGAACAGCGCTCCCTCAGAAAGCTCCTGAATAATAGTTTCTGGCCACATGTGCTGCCCGTCACATGAAGACAACTTCTCCAGCCAGTGAGCTCCTATTCTTTCTAGAAATTTGAGAATTATTTCAGACCCTCTGCTCCCTGCCTTTCCACATAGCCACCCACCTTGTGCAAAATGGCCATTCTCAGAAATGATAAAAGTAGAAGTTTATTTTGCAAAACTTGTTAATTCCTATATCTTAATATACAGCATTCTCCTGTCACTAGAGTATTATGAGAAAGTGTAGTGTGGTGTGTGTGTTTGTGAGACAGAGACAGAGAGAATCTATGAATATAAGGCTGAATGTGTACGGATATATAATAGTGTCTGAGTGTGTTTGCTAACGTGTTTGTATGTCTGTAAGCATGTATGGAGAAAAACTAGATAAGTCACTTTCATGATACTTCAGGTATGAAATAATGGAAATTTAGTAGAGACTAATGTAATTGCTCTGGAACTAGCAAATATTTATTATATAACTCTATACTGAGAGACGAATCATGTCCCTACCTTTTGTGGATAAAATGTCAGTGATTATAAAGTTCCAGTAGATAAATAGCTTCAAAATTTTAAAATATCACTTCTCTAGTCAAAATCTGTCACCTAATATTAGTAAAATGTTGCTTTTACTGTCTCCAGGACTCAGGCCTCAGGATTCAAGGTGGCCCAAGAAGAACCCATGAGAAGTCAGCAGCTAAAACTGATGAGACGTGTGTGGTCTTTCCACCAAGAGGTCCCCAACAAGGTATGTGCATACCCTGGGAGTTCGGAATGAACATACACTGGGAGTTCAGAAAATATTAACACTTCTTTTTATTACTCATCTTTAAAACAAAAGCCCTGAATGCTACTAGTAATTAACATAACACAGAATGTAACTTATAGAAATACATATAATACACAGGACAGATTTCATATAAAATATATATCAGTGCCATATAATCATTTATAAATACCTGTATGCACATTGGGAAAACTGTGTCCAAATTTACTGTTAAACACATAACCAAAGCTTGGCGATCACAGACTTCAAGCACAGGCTGTGAGTCTGGAGCTCCCAGGAGCCATCTTGCCACCACAGGGCGGCCTGCCAGAGAATGGAGCTCGCACAGAAAATCAGACAACAGATAGCCACCAAGTCTAATCACAGTATTTGGGTTCCTGAACACAATTGTCCCTGAAGCCATCCAGCCTAAAATTTTCAAATTAAGCCATAAATACCATTTCAGCTTCAGCTATTTTGAATTAGGTTTCTGTTTCTCACCACAGGCAGTGTCTTCATGGTAAGTTTAATGAATAAATTCTAGTAGGTTAGGTCATCATTCGAGTTACTCATTTCTTGGAATGTTTTTACAATTTGAGGTTATTCTGGAGGATTTTTTTAACAGGAACTATCTAAATAACATATTTCCTTACTGATTTATAATCTGTTATCTACCTTGACTAACTAGTTTAAAAGAAGCTCAAAAGGGAATGAGAGTTTAAAATTCTTACACACAACTGATAATGATTTTCTATTTTTTTAAATTTTATTTTAATGGTACATTTTCGATGTACATATTGATAACATTCATCATTGGGGATTTGTACCTGTACATGATATACCTTGTTGCTTCTTTTTTTCCTGTTCCCCTCCCCTCACCCCCCTCCTCCCTCCCTATTTACGAAAGCTTTGTTTCCATTTTTTCCTTCCATTTCTTATTTCTCTTGTCCCTCTGTTCCTTTCCCCCTCTCTTGTTCCCTTTCGCATTTGGACATTTTCTTCCTTTTTCCAATATAAATGATTTTCTATTTCTAAATTGACTTTTAAGTCTCTTTTTTTTCAGAATTAATGAGCTAGATGAATTGGAATTACTTTCCTAGAAAGGAGAAAGGAGGGAAGAATACAGGAAGGAAGGAGGGGAGAGGAGAAAGAAAGAAAGAAGGGAGGGAGGGAAGGAGGAAGGAGAAAAGAAAATTAGATAAAATACATGCTTCCCGGGGGAGTCTGAAAGTGCCTTGAAACAACTGCAGAGTTAAAGACAGCAGAATGTTCCTGGACCAATCTGAGAGGACGCCCTGAGAAGTAAGAGCCAGTTGTCACTCAGTCTTCAACTTTGGCTTTGTGACATCAGGAAAGGTGAACAGAGAATCAAGACTGAGGTCAAGGTCCACCCAAGACCTGATAGAACATCTCCCTCACATCTAGATGTGTGCGCCAAAGGGCTGCCCTTTTAGGAAAATAGTAAGCTTTGAAACTGCCTGCCCCCAAACTAACAGGCCTGCTCAGGAGACCAGAGTGGTTCCAAATCCTCTTTCTAAGGAAAGAGGAAATTAAAAAGTAGACCCACCCTGAGAAATGATAGCCTCAGCCTGTCATTTGAGCCTCACACTTGGAGAGCCAGATAGCACCCAAAGACCTAGTTCCAAATCCTATTACAGCAAGTTCAAACTGTACTTACTTGGGCTCCAAACCACAATTGCCCTTCATATCCTAGAAAACACACAGAGGCCTCTTCAGAGGTTCATTCTAGGACCTGGGACACTCCAACCAGTAAAGTGTCACACACAGTGACTAGCAAGGCAAACAAGCACATGAAGTCACCTAGTGACTTCACCTGTCACTTTCATCTGAAAAGGTTATTTAGAAGCAGAAACAGGACTAAGTGTATTAGAATTAGACACATTGGAAAATACCCACGTTTACCACACTAAAGATGAACAACACGGCTAAAAATATCTGTAAGAAAAACTTTGGAAAAAGCGCTATTAGAATTGAACAATTAATTGCCACAGTGATTCTTGCTTCCAAAGAACAAGACTATAAAGGTGTCTACCTTGAGCCTACTACAGTCACCTCTTGCTTCAATCCAACTGAAGCAAGCCCTGATCCGGAGAGGTCCCTTGAAAGTCCCACTTGGGAAGCACCATTAGCAAACAGCTCAGTGGGCGCTGTGCCACGGTGTGAAATGCATTATGGACAGAGTTCTGACTGTGGAGAGCGTGCAGAGAGCTAAGGGAGAAACCTACCAGTCATAACGCACAGGAAGTGCCAGGACAGCACTTGACTGCGAGCACTGAGGGACCCATTTCCAAGAAGAAGGTGGCATCTTAACTGCGCCTGAGACTTCAGAGCCCTGCGTGCATTCCCGCGAGAAGCCCTTTTGGTTGTGTTTGAGTCATACTGAAAGCGGAGACCACCATCTCTTTAGTGGGCCAGTGTTGCTGAGGATTCTTCCCAATGATTCAAATATGCTTTTCACTTAATAAAATGCAAACAGCACACAAAAATACATGTGCAAATTCTCAAGGCCCTGATAGAAAGGCTACGGGGACACCCTGTCCCTGCCACACACACCCAGACTCTGTAGGAGAAATGCTGAACTAAAAGAAGTTGCTTGTCCTAGTGTCTTAGTTACTTTTCTTGATGCTGAGACAAAATACCCGACACCCAAAGTTAAAGGAGGAAAATATTATTTGGCTCACAGTCTGTAGAGCTTCCAGTCCACGATCGCTGGCTCCAAGGCAGGGTGGCAGGCAGACAGGCATCACAGAGGAGAAGCAGTTCATGGCAGGCAGAAGGCAGCAAGAAGCAAGGCGGTAAGCAGCAAGCTACAAGTGACAAGTGATGACACTAGCCTCTTTCTGTCCCTTATAGTTTATGTGGACTACCTGCACTCACACTCAGGGTGGAGTACCCTCAATTCTACCCAGAGCTATGCCAAACCAATCGGCAGACTGATTTAGTAACCACGCACCCTTGATCCCAGCATCACACTCTCTAGGTCCAGCCACCTTTAAAAAGCCCCACCTATGACTGCATGAGGTTTTGTGGGGGACATCTAGATACAAGCCACAACATCGCTTTTGCCAGAAGAGTGGTGAAAACACAGGACATTTGAGCAAGTACTTAGTGAACACCTTGTGAGCCAAGGTCTGCCAGAGACATTTTCCTGTCTTCCAGGAGCCAGTCCAATGGAAAGGAGAGGTGTGGGTAGATAAAAATACAATAATAAGTGTTAAGAGCTGTAGTCAAAGCATGCACTGGGGGTCCTAGGAAGAGAAAGAGGTTGATCCAGCCCAATTGCTTGAAGAGGCTTCCAATAATCCTGGCTGCTGATTCCTTCAACTACTGTACATGGCCACTCAGTGTTCAAGAATAGTAACTGATGCTAACATTACCCCAACCAACATTATTAAGAAGTTTCAGGCAAAAAATAAAATAAAAAGGTGGCAAAAAATAAAAAGTAGCAAATAATGAATACCGAGATCACTCATTCTGTTCCATTACTTTTACTACTCTATGCGTCCAGAGTTATTTCACTTACTTTACAAGCACTTGCAATACTTCTAACAATGTGAAGGATTAAAATATTAAAGACTGTTTCCTCAAGTATAGGAGTCAAATGGCAAAGCATAGGATAGTGCTAGTTGCATATGACCAAATTATAAAGATGTTAGAAATATAGAAAAAGTCATAGTTGATATAAGTAATGAAGATGTATGATAAGACAGCTGTTTTTTCATATGTCTAACTTAAGTTTAAATAACATCTAAATTTGGGAAGAAAGGGTAATGATATTTTGGTTCAAAAATTCTGGTATCTCAATGGAAATGTCTAAGTTTTCTAAACTTTTCTGAGGGCCCTTTATTGCCCTCCTTTTCCTAACTTGTAGATCCCCCCAGTTCAGTGGTGGAGGAAGGGCCTTAAACAGATGCACATACACAGATACATTATTGCTATAACAAAAATAAAATGGTGCTAAACGATGGCACAAAGTAAAGAGAAAAATTAAAAAGCAAGAGTAATAGGAAAATACCATATAACCAAGGCGTTTACTCATTTAACACACTATTCCAAGACCTTCTGATGCCAAGCACCAACTAGGTGTTTAGTATAGGAAGTTTAAAAGCTGCAATCACAACTCCATAAATAAGAATTCAATCAGTGGACAGGAGAAATACTACAATTCCATCACAAATGATAAAAATCACCAAGTTCAGAAAAAAAAATTTAAAACCACAAGTCAAGGGAAGTAAAAGTGACTACAAGTCAGGCCAATTAAACAACATAAATCAACCAAGGTCTAAATCACACAGACCTATCAACTCCAGGGAAGCCATGAAATTGAAATTGCACAAAATAAATAAAAGCAACCATAAATTTTATGAATTATTTGCTTCACTAAACTATAGGAAGTGCATCATCTGGATTGTTATGAGCTTAATAAACAGCACTGTTGAAAACCAAAATATCAAAGGGGAAAAAAACACAGTATTTGGAAGTACAAAAACAAGATATGGAATCAAATGGAAAGTAACTCAAACAGAGAGCTAAATAAAAGCTAGAGATACTGGAATGGAAAACTAAACTAGGCTTAGAAAGAAGCCTGAGATGAGTATTGTACTGAAAATACAGGAGGAAGTAAATCAAAGCTACCATCAATTATTAAGAAACCTGGTCTTTCCCCAGATACTCAGGACCATGTGATGTCAGCTAGGTTTAAGGCTATCATATGACCAAGAGCAATTTCAGCTTTATCAAACCAAAGACACAGACAGTCAAGAGACACCTCGAAAGAAAGGAAACAAATTACCAGTAATTTTCAACCTTCTTGGGGTCCTAACACCTGTGTGAGAACAGGAAGAAGGCTCTTGATCTTTGCCCACACTATTTTCAGTGATAGCGCCTTGTGGGCAAACAAGGTGCTATTGTTCATGGTTTGCACTTGCATGATCCTTGCTCCACTTGACAAGAGTGACAAGGACTCTATGGGTGATTCTAGTGTGTAACAAAGTGTGAAAGCCTCCACTTGAGAAGTTGCCTGCTGATATCTCCTCATTGCAAAGGGAGCAATTGTGGTGTCTTGCAGTTACAATCTGCCCCCTAAATACAAACATTCAATTTTACCAATCGCTTGGCTGGTGTCCCTTTTTGACATGAGTTAATATTTCTTAAGGAGTAGTGGCCTATAAAACAGTCAAGAATGAAGAAAAAACTGTTATGTTTGAATATATTTGTTGAAATTGAAAATGTGTGACACTTTAGAAACAGACATTCTCATGCATAAAGTCAGGCGATTTCTACATAGTCATGTTACCATGACGTGAGAAAGAAATAAAATGAAATAAATGAGAAGGAAAATAAAAATCATGCACATCAGAAGCAGGAACCCAACATACTTCCTGGAAGTATCTTTGCACTTCGGATCCTCTAAAACAAACAAGGGCTTTCCATTTCTGCTGCTCCTGAAACTTCTCAAGAGTAAACAGTCTCTTGCTGTGGATTCCCATGAACTCTACTCAGCACTTGATACAACTGATGAAACTGCTTCTGTGGGTTTCCAGGAAGTCCCACTGCTCTGGCTTTCCTCCTACTGCAAGGGCTCCTCTCTCTGTTGGCTCCTCCTCCATCTGAGCTTTAGATGTTAGAGCGTGGTCCCCAAATCACCAATTATCTAGAAGAGCCTGTCCCATCTTGTGACTTTAAATACTCAGCACTTGATGGGGACTGTCCATGTGCATCTCCAGCAAATCTCTCTCTTGAACAGACTCATCATCAGTGTCACGCTCTCTATTGGTCTTCCCCACAGAAAGCTTCATGAAAATTTAGTCTTGCTTCTCACCAGACACCCCAGGAGGCAGCAGGCTACCTAACACATAGCACTGTTCAATGAATAATTCTTGGAAAAAGGAAACAAGTCAGTGGATGAGACCATAACCCTGACTACCAGGTTTTAACTTTTCCTTGATTTAATATGAAATAATAATAACAGTGACACTATTACAGTAATAACAAAATAATAAAAATAACACTGTAATACAAAATCACAGAAAATCTAAAATATTGATTCTAAAAACTGAATTTAAAATGCATTAAAGTCTTGCTTAGTCAAGGTACATTAGAGAGTTCTAGGTGATTAAGGTGCCCGGCTTGGTGATAGAAACTTTGTTTTATTCATTGTTCTTAATGTCTTTCCAAAAAATTAATTATTCAATGAATGTTATCACAACAATTTGCTACCCACTGAAAAGTCAGAGTCCTCCCTCAAATTGAATGCAAAAAAGTGAAATTCAAACACATTAAAATATTATTGATAAAAGTCTAGAATATAGTTTTGTTTGTTTGTTTGTTTGTTGGTGCTGAGGATCAAACTCAGGGCTTTGTGCTTGCTAGGCAAGTGGTCTACCACCTGAGCTAAATCCCTAACCCTTAGAATATAGAATTTTCAAAATAATTCAACATGCCTTTCTAAATATGACAAAATTCAGAAGCCATGAAAATGACTGACAGACCATGACATAAAATTCGAAAAGTTACAAGACAAACAGACTGAGAAAGAAAGTCTGCAACATATTTAAGCAGGCAAAATACCCTCAAAGTGCTCCAAACTACCAATACAAAAAAGACAACCCAGTACAATAGGCAAAGAGTCTCAACAAGCTATTTACTAAGGACAAAAATGATTTAGCAATCAAATTGGTAAAAAAAATATATCTTAATTTTTATTTATCAAGTATGGGAGACAAACTCTGCTGAAGGAAATGTATATTTTGAAAGGCACCTGGGTATTATCTTTAAGAGTATCAGTGATCTAGGAATCAAACTTCTGTCGATTTATAGTGTAAATTTTAAAATATCTGGTCAGAAAGATGGTTACAAAAATATTAATTGCAGGCCTATTTGTAACTATGTATTAACTTGAAAATGTCTATATCATATTGTTAAATATTTTTAAAATTATAAAATTGATATTGTGAGATTCTATTTTTCAAAAAATGTCAGCATTTATACAAACATTTGGAAAAAGTCTAGAAGTGCATAAACCAGCAAACAAAAACAAAACACATCTTGGAAACCTCCGTGAAGGTGATCTTAATTTTCCTTATCAGATTTTCCCTATTTTCTTTATTGCTGGTGATTAACATCTGTGAATTCATGAGTTATCATTGTGAGTTAAACTTTTTCAAAAAGAGTCTAACATGTACTAGGCGATGTAGTTTCTCCTTGCCCTTAGCTTGTGTGTGGTGGGTAGAGGTTAGAGAGCGGAAGGAGGTAAGTATAGAAACTAAAATTCTGTATTTTTCTCCAGCAATGGCCACGTTGGCCCCAAGATGACTGTCAGGGGACAGTTCAGCAGCTGGAAGACTTTGGACCAATCCTGACAAGTGTCACATGATTTTTTTCACTCCTACTCCTACTATGAACAAATTTCCTCATGATTTGCTAGTCTTGTAAGAGAGAAAGAAAAACAAAGTACGGTTTGCTGTGGCTCTGGGGTTACAGGGCCCCAGAGAAAGTAAGTCAGGGGGAGCCAAGAGGGAAACTTTAGTTACCTTTCAGCATATCTCTCTCAACATAAACGCCATGGTCACTCAAACCCTAAAAAGTACCCCAAAGAAAAGCCAAAGGGGCATTTCATTGTCCATTAGCGCCACCCATTAAATATGAACACGCTAAATTTTTAGGAATTTCCCTAAGAATAATCACGACACCAAGTTCCTATAAAATCATCCCTGATCACCACTTTGCTGCCTCAGACTACCAGAAAGCAGAACTACAGCTGCACATTTCAAGAAGTCTCATTCTCAACAAGCCACACTCCTTGAACACATGAGGCATCTGCTCTTGGGGACAGAGATAAGTACAAGGGAAACTTTTCTTTCTCAGAAGTACAGGACTCCAATTGCAGTTAAAGTCGGGGAAGATGACTGGAATTACAGAATTTCCTAAAATTTTTCTTTCTCTGATTATTTCTAATAAGTACCTGATTTAATAGGGTCATGCTAATGAGTCTCCCTAAGTAAAAGTAATTGTACTATATGTTCATAAATATCATTTTCCCCTCAAGGTGCTGAGTTTACCTCAATTTTGAACAAGCTACCTCAGTGTCATGTTGGCGAATCCCTAGATCACCCCATCTCTAGAAAACCCTGCTAAACTAGGATAGGTGATACTACTTTTAGGTCCATCATTTAAACTGCATATCTCCTAGAATTATTAGCCCAAGGTTAATTTTCCAGGATCTTTAGCCTCACAAGTTACCAATAATGCCTGACAGATGTTTAGGCTGAAACCACTAAGATATAGCCAAGGGAAGGGGAAAAAAAAAAAACCACAACTGTCAAACGAGAAGAAAGGAAGCAGCTCACTCAGCTGGGAGGAAAGGAAGGTAGGCTGTGTGCCTGTATAGCAGTCACTTCACACCAGTAAGAAGGGGACTCAGGCCCAACCTTAAAACAAGGCAGACAGCTCAGCCCAAGGCTCAAAATGGAAAGAAAAAACCCAGATGGTTGCCAAAGCAAACAAACCAAAAATATGGCTCGAAATATATGATATTAAACAGATTATTGCAGTCTGCTTAAAAAAAGAATAATAAAGCCTGGAAACAAAGTTACTTTTTTCCATGAGCCCCTACTATGTGACAAAGGCACTCTCTAAAGGGTCTTCAGAACCGACACATGGAACTTAAACTGGAGGCCTCTACTAAAAACAACAGCCTCGCCACAGGGAACAGTCAGCTTTTAATTTTTACAGCCAAGAAGGTTTTCTTTGGCCATTCTTTTTACTTTGAAAATTGGAGCCATGAGATGACACCTGCTTTTTCTGAGTGGGTGCAGGGGGTGCTGGGCATCAAAATCAGGGCCTCAGAGCCTTATGTTTGCTAGGTAAGCACTCTTCCTCTGAGCTAAATTCCCAACCCTGACACCCGCTTTTTCATAAGGCTTTAAAAATATTCTTAATTAAGGTTTCACTTCACTGACAGGAATGATTAGGCAAGGAAATTAGTTTGTGAATATGATCACCCTGACTTTCAGTTCTATATTCTCCACCACTCGGCTCAAAATTTGTCCCACAAGTCTTCTTACTTGCTTCATTAGGATAGTTTATATCTGCTAGTTTATTTGTAAAAACAACATTTGAGATACTCCTCTTTGGGGGAAAAGAATGCGACTACTGTACCTCAAACACTTTATCAGGCTTGACCATTATGTTAGTTGGGAAGGTTAAATAAGATGGCATCATTAGGATGCCCTCTGGAATGGGCGGGTAAAGCTTGGATTATGTGCCTGTTTTTAAAGGGATCTGGCCACCAAACCTGGTTTATGGAAGATTTGCTAACAGAGAAAGGTCTTCCAGGGGAAAGTTCACAGCAAAGGGAGTTTGACTCCCCGTAAGGTATGAAGAGGAAGATGAGCTAAAATCTTACCAGACATCTGACTCAACAGGAAGAAGCTTCCAGATGGCCCCAAATTTATACTATTTGGTTAGTACATCGCAGAGGTAGCAAGCAGGCCTTGATAAAGTTAAGGCCACATTCCCACTTTTGTGAGAAATATAGTTAGCCCCTTCCACCTAAAAAGTCAGAATTTGAATTCTAATATCCATAAATAACAGACAAGGAATCGCACCTATCACTAATGCTTTTTTTCAGTCTCAATTTACAATGACACACAGTCTTGTGTCCCACTAGTACTGCACAGACACTTACATACAGTATGTTTCAAACTAGAAAAGCTTCAAAAGCTATTTATGAGCACACCCAACTATATGCTCTTTTTTGTGTGTGTGTGTGCTGGGGATTGAACTCAGGGCCTTGTGCTTGCGAGACGAGTACTCTAATCACTGGGCTAAATCCCCAGCCCTATGCTCTTTAACAGTGAGTGCTACTTTTGAAGATATTCACAGGCTATGTTTTTTTAAAAAAAAAAAAATTAAACCCTGAAGGACAGGTGCTGAGAAAAAAAAAAATAATGGAATCAAGATACAAGTAGAGATAACACAGCACACTCGCCATGAATGAGCACAAGCAGTTTTCCAGCCCAACCAGAAGGTAAATAAATCCAGAATCCATTTGCTCCTTGCTTTTTAAGACACTACATTTAGGAGTAAAAGAGATGGAAATAGTGTTTAACTTCTACGCACCTGGCCCATTACAAATAGACGTCTTAGTACTAAGAGAGAGTTTATAAATTATATGACACTGGTCATTTTCGTGTGACTTTCACAGGTATCCGGTAGCCAGTAAAGTTCCACCAATTCAAAACTGCTCTTTCAAAAGTCTAAAAAATACATACGCCACACTTGCTCGAAATTAAGTCTGGACAGCCAGCATAGACCTAGCAAATTCTCCTCTTGGAATTCTGGCCTTCTTTGCTAGCTTTAAGTCCGTTTATAATTAGACAGCACCACGCAGGAGAGGAAAGTCTCAATACTACTTTAGGCAAGTCGAACAAGTCACTACTGTATTTGTTTTGCGAGCCGGGAAGCGGGAGCCAAGGCCCGTCTGTACCCTGCACGCCACTGAGCTGCTGGGTGGCTGGAGCTCTGACTACCGAGCAGGGGCCCCTCGGCTGCGCCATCTGGCTGAACTGTGCGTCTTTTCACGAAGACAGAGAAACTGGGGTTAACCACACTGTAACCCTCCCACCTGAGAAAAGGCCTGTTTGTTCCGGAAGGCCCGACCCAGCCTCGTTGAACCCGAGGCAGCAGGAAGGCTCAGCTCCAGGACAGTAAACCCATGCACTTTAGCAGGCTTTTTCCAGAGACCGAGTCCCTGCAGATGCGGCCCCGCGGCCCGCCCTGACCGCTAACCCGAGGGCAGCCGAGCCTCCCTCCGGGCGCCCGGGCCAAGCATCGCCTCCAAAACTTTCCACGGCGCTCGGGATGGGGCGGGGCGGGGCAAGCGGCCCCCCGCCCGGATCGCGCCCAGCCAGGTCCGAGCCCTCCTTCGCGAAGGCGACCCCTTCTCTCACCTACCTACCCAGGCAGCGGCCGGAGGACGCGCGGGAGCCCGGCCCGAGAGCCGACGTCGCCGCTCGCCCGTGCCGCCGCCCGCGCCCGCCCCGCCCGCGTCCCCCGCTCCGCGCGCCGCCTCCGGGGCTGGCCGCCGAGCGTCCGCGAGGACTCCTCCACTGGTCGGCGAGCCGGCTTCCCCGAGCTGCCTGCCGGGCCGGGACTCGGAGCCAGGTGCGCTCAGGGCTCGCCCGGGGGCGGCGGCACTCGGGGCGGGGTGGCGGGGGCGCTCCGGGGTACTGACCCTCGGCGGGGCCCGCGGCACAGGCCCGAGGCGCGACTCCTCACTGGCAGGTCCAGCGACTCCACTGTCCCAGGCATGGAGCGGCGCGGAGCGGGGACCGCGGCACCCGTCCCTGCCCCTGCACTGCGCGGGGGCCGGCTGCGGGCGTCCTGGGGCGTCTGCCGGCCGCGGGCGGGAAGGAGCCCTTATAAGAGGAACCGGCCGCGGAGCGGGGCTGCACCCTCACCCCGCCCCCGGCCGCCGGCCGGCACGCCCTGCCCGGGCGGATGCTGCCTGGCGGTCCGCTGCCCGATCTCTCCGTTCTTTCCATCACGTGTCGGCTTCTTTGGTCCTTTCTGTTCTGATGCACTAGGGAAACCCTGAACACCAAGACGGGTGTGGGTACTGTGTCCAGCGGTCCTTTCCCTCTAGGACTTCACTTAATCCAGCGAAATTCATTCAACCCGGAGGTATTGATCGATTGATTGGTTGCTCCGCTTGGGATCGAACCCAGCGCCTTGAGCTTTGCTAGGCAAGCGCTATGCCACCGAGCTACAGCCCAAACCCGGGGTGTCGATTCTGAACAACTCCACACAAGGGTCGTGTTTCGGAGATGCTGAAAGTGCGGCGAGGCGGGGCGGGCGTGGTGGTAATCCCAGCCCTCCGGAGGCTGAGGCAGAAGGACCGCATCGAGTTTGAGGCCAGCCTGAAAGACATACCGAGACCTTGTTTTAAAAAAAAAAAAGAAAAGCGGCTAATGCACCAGGAAGAGCTAGAGGAAGCGCCGTGCCCTTGATTGGCGCGGCCAGAGCTCGATTAGCCCACGCACCCCGCCCCCGGCCGGCCGCAGCAGCCCCTTTGCTTCCCTCTCACGGCTTGTGGGAAACCCGGCAGAACAGTCACTTTCAAGAGGCAGCAGCGGCAGCAAAGGTCAAGGCTGGCTGAATGAGCAGGTGTTTAAAAGTCTCCAGGTTTAAATAGGTCAAAGACCAGGTAGAAGCAGTTGAACAGAACGACGTATTTAAAAGCATGCATAACTGACTCTCCTTTAAAAGTCACTGCCAACAGACTGTTAGGCAAAACTGCCTTATTTCATCAGCAGCGCCAGCTGGGTACAGGCAGATTTGAAGAGTCCATGCAGCCGCAGTCCCGAGTGGGCGAACAGAGGTCGGTTAGCGGCTCCTCTAAGGAGACTAGGAGAGAAAACGTTACAGCTCTGTGCTTATGCAGGGTGTTAGAGGTATACTGTATGATATGTATATCATACACATTTGTTAATTTTATGCTAAAGAATTTTTTAAAGAAAAACTGCCATGAAACAAATCTACTAGCTGCAAACTGCTAGGACTTCACTAAGGGCAACAACTCCATTAGAGCGGGACTGTAAACTAGAAGAAAGTTGTGCATTTGTTTATTTTTCTATCGATAACCTTCTCCTTGTAAGTGTTTTCTAAAGCCAGGACTATTCTACTAAATGGATTACCAGTAGGCAGTTACAAAGAAAATTCATAGTTAACACTGCATTTGTCTACCATGTACAAAAAGGCCCTAAAATACCTTTGATGAGCTCCTCGATACGTAGGTTGATGTCTATAGATCAGCTCATAGAAGGCTTGAGTGTACTCGGTGTCCTATCAGTTCCATTCTGATAGGAGAAAATGGGTTCAGAGAGGTTTGTTACTTTCTTGAAGTCACCCACACAGCAGGTGAGCAGTTAGAAGATTTATATTCAGGTCTTTGAATCTTCAAAACCTTTATTCTTACTGTATTGCTACACGGATAGAGCAATGATTGAAATAGTTGTTGCCCTTCGGTACCTTTCTCGATCTGTAGGAGGTTCTGTGAACAGTTTCACATCCATAACAATCTATGGACAGTGTCACAAAGTGGAGAAGAGATACATTTTACATAAATAGCTGTGATTGAGTATGCACATACTATCACTAGGTACAGAAGTATAATTTAAAAATAAATAATAAGCAAATTTTTACAGAACATGGTAGAGGCAGAAACATCTTCAAAAGATGACCCAGAAGTCTCAAGAGTTAATGTGCCTGTGACTCACCAAGGAATCTTGTTGAAGTGAGCTGTTTCACTGGGCCTGGGGGCTCCACCATTTCTGACAGGATGCTGCTGCTGGTCCGTGCAGCCCTGTTGAGTAACAAGGTTCTAGGAAACATTCAACCTGAGCGTGGAGGGGTTTGGAGGTGAAGAACAAAGGAAGAGGGTGAGAATAAAAAAGTAGTTCAAGTCAGATGGCTAGAGAATTTGAATGTCATGCATTCTAAGAGATAATAATTCTAGTTTCTAGGCACCCAATCCAACCTTTCTCAATTAGTGAATTTAGTTAACAGTAAATGTTATGTTTTCAGTTTCAAAAGTCACTTGTTTATGGTAAAGATCTTGGCTCATTTCTCACTCAATTTTGTAATGACCAAATAACACGAGAATCTTGTGCTCAAAAGTGTACTCTAAATAATATGGCATTCTAAGTTTGCAAGTTGGCGGTCATAAACTTCTCTAGCGAGTTGCCTTCATGTGAAAGTTTCACTGCTTTACAATTGCAAAGGAAAAATTTTAAATAGTCTAGAAAAAGTGGATTAGGCAAAGAGATGCAACAAATTTTCTGGGAGACACAGACAAAACAATATTCATTGTGAAGCTCACATGGGGAAAAAAAAACGAAGTAAAATGAGGGGTTGGCGGTGTCCTTTTTCTGTGTATTTTCACATCCTCTCCAGTTTTTGTTGTTGTGCAGGTGGTCTTTGTAAATTGGAGATATTAATTCCCTGCCACTTTAAGCATTGTAAATATCTTCTTCCAGTCTTCCCCTGTCTCTTAACTTGGTTCTCCTTGGATGATAGTCACTTTGGGGGTTGCAAAATCAAAATTAAGGATATGAATCCTTATGATTTGTGCCTTTGTGAACTTCTCTGAGAAGTCTTTGTTCTTAAATCACAAATACCCTTCTGTATTTTATGCCACATTTTAGTTTTATCCTTCTCAAATCCCATTGCACTTTTCAACTTTGTATATGGTAGAATATAGGAATACAGACCACTCAATTTTTCTAGGTAAAGTAAGCCAGTACTCAGCAAACTCTCTGGGTTTGGCCATCTTTTTGTAAAGAGGAGGTTAGTATTTTGGACTTCATAGATTATATTGTCTCTGATGGAACTACTCAGCTCTGCCACCATAGTACAAAGGCAGTTATAGGAAATATGTAAACCAGACAGTGTTGTGTTTCATCTGTCATGAAATAGTATTCTTATTTTAATTTTCTAAGAGTAGATTTTTAAAGAGAAGATTTAGATTCACAAAACTGAGCAGAAAGTACAGAGAATTCCCACGTACCCCCACCTCCCTCCCAGTCTGCATCCCACACACAACTAACACAGTTGTTATAATCACTGAACTGCAAACCAGGATGTGCCCTCCCCAGACACTGGCTCTATTGGCACCTCAGTGTTGGAGTTTCTGAGCTCAAGAACTGTGAAAAATAAGTTTCTGCTATTTGAGCTGCCAAGTCTATTGCATTCTGTTATAGCAGCCAGCACTGACTAAACTATTGCCCTAATAATCCTCTGTGCTCCATCTATTTCTCTCTCCCTCCCTAAAAACCTGTGGCAATCATGGATCTTTTCAGTCTCCATAGTTTTTCCTTTTCCATAATGTCATAGGGCTAGAAGCCTAAAGCATTTTTTTTCACTTTTCAAGATGCTTCCATGTCTTTTCATTACCTGATCACTCACTTCTTTTTAGCACTGAATAATATTCCATTGAATAGATATACCACAGTATATTTATCCACTCACTTACTGAATTACATCTTGTTTGTGTATAAGTTTTGGCAGTAATGATTAGAGTTGCTATAAACATCTGTGTGCAAGTTTTTTATGTGGACATGTTTTTAATCCTCTCAGGTAAAAACCAAGAAGCATGACTTCTGGGTTGCATACAGTTAGAATGTAGGTTTTGTTTTGTTTTGTTTTTGGTGGTACTGCGATTGAACCCAGGGCCTTCACCTCAAGTTATATCTCCAGCCCTTTTTATTTATTTGTTTTATTTTGAGACAGAGTCTTGTTAAGTCTCTAAGCTGCCCAGGCTAGGCTTGATCCTGAGGCTGGATCCTCCTGCCTCAGCCTCTCAGATTGCTGAAGTTACAAGCATGCATCACAACACCCAGCTAAAGGTGTAGTTTTGTAATAAACATCCTGTTTCCCAAACTGACTATACCATTTTGCATTCTCATCAGTAATGCACAATTGAGATTTCCTCTCACTGTTTATCCTCATCAGCATTTGGACTTTTCATTGTTTTAGATTTTAGCCATTATAATAGGTGAGTAGTAGCTGTTTTAATTTGCAATTCCCTCATAGCATATGAGGATCTTTAATGTTTATTTGCCTTCCGTATGTCTTCTTTATTAAGGTGACTGTTCAGATCTTTTGCTTATTTTAAGGTTTTTTTAAAAATTTATTTATTTGTCTAAGGTTTACTGAACCCAGAGCCTTCACACTGAGGTACTTTCTCAGCACTTCTTTATATTTTATGTTGATATAGAGTCTCACTAAGTCACTGGGTTGCCCAGGCTGGGCTTGAATTTGAATCTTCCTGCCTCAGTCTCCCAGAGTTTTGGGATGGCAGGTGTATGCCACCACACCTGGCTTTTTGCCCATTCAATGATAGCATTTTTTGTTTCATTATTGCTTTGTTTTAAGAGTTACTTGTTTATTTTGTGTGACAGCCCTTTATCAGATACATCTCTTGCAAATCTTTTTTCCCAGTTTGGGGTTTGTCTTCCTTTCTTCTGATAGTGTCTTTTGCAGAGCAGAAGTTTTTGTTCTGTTTTTGTCATACTCCAGATTGAACCCAGGGTCTTACATGCACTAGGCAAATATTCTGTCACTGAGTTATAACCCCAGCCCAAGTTTTTTATTTTAATGGAGACCAACTTATCAATTATTTCTATCATGAATAATGCCTTTGGTGATTTATCTTAAAAAATCATTGCCAAGCCCAAAGACATATAGATTTTCTCCTGTTTTTTGCATTCATGTCTATGACCAATTTTGAGTTAATTTTTGTGATGAGTAGATCTGCCTCTATATTCTTGTTTTGACATATCGATGTCCAGTTGTTTCAATGCAATTTGTTGAAAGACTATCTTTTCTCCATTGTATTGTCTTTGCTCTTTTGTCAAAATCAGTTGATTTTATCTACATGGATCTATTTCTGTTATACTCATTTGTTTGTCTTTTCTTTCACCAACACCATGGTTTTTGATTTCAGGTCAGGAGCCTGTTGTCCATTTACCTTCCAGACATGAGCATTTTGGGAGACATTTTAGATCTAAACTATAACAGGCGCCATTACTAAAAATTAGGCTAAAAAATAAAAAAATAAAAAAATAAAAATTAGGCTTTGGAATTATCTGGGACTTCTGTCATGAGAAGAAAACTTAGAGAATCAACAGATGTGAAGGTGCCAAGTTATTGGCTCTAATTTTACAGAAGAGTGCTCGCTTCGGCAGCACATATACTAATTTTACAGAAGAAACATAGTGAATTCAAAGCAAAGCAAAACTCCAGGCCCAATGATGGCTCTGTGGTTTCATGTGTTATTATTATTATTATTATTAATAATCCAAAATTATTATTGTTAATCCAAAAATCTCACAAGAGTAACAAAAAAAGCCTTACCAGATAATAAGCATGACTTTAAAATTTACACTGCATCCTAGTTAATTCTAAAAATGATACACATTCTAAAAATCTTAAAAATTAATTCCCCAAAATACTCACCTAGAAGTTTTGATTTTTCAGCTTTTAGAAGCTACAGGTACTATAAAAATAGCTTATGTCTCTTACAAAACCTCACACCTGGATTTTAACACCTACAATCACTATTATGATTGTTGCTGTGGTTAAGTGATAAGATTTCAGTGTCTCAAGGCGATCTTCATTAAGCTCTCAAAATAAAACCAGAAATTTAAAAATCAGCTTCCCTTAAAAGAATTTGTTTTGATAAAATGTTTATTGACATCATTAAATTAAATTCCATTTGAATAAACAGTACACAAAACAAAGACGCACACTGTGAAATCGCTGCCATTTTCAGCTGGCGAGCTACAAAAGAGAGAGAATATGATGGGCCATGTTAAGGCACGCATTTCTCACTTATGTTTAATTTTGAACATAATTGTCCAAAATAATTTTTGCATGAGGTATAGAACCTTGTTCCATGAAACCACAGTTCCTGACCATAATTGTTTGCTGTGAGACTGAATGAGCCTGTGAAAGATGCACTATATCACAAGGCTGCTCAAGTGCTAATAAAATAATCATCGCTTAATTGGATTGGGCACATTTGGTATGTGCTTTAATTTTTATTTATGTAGCGATATACTTTCAACTCTGTACCTGAACACTGAAGGAGCAGATGAAATTTATAAATGCATATTAAAATACTTGACCTCCAAAACTAAAAGCAGGATCAAATAGCTGTTGGCCTTCAGAACCAAATAGTACACTGTTAGTTGGAAATGGTTGTTTCTTCGTCCTTTAAGAGAAGATTTTATATTAGGGGAGGGGAACGGGAAAAAAAGAAGCAACAAGGTATATCATGTACAGGTACAAATCCCCAATGATGAATGTTATCAATATGTACATCAAAAATGTACCATTAAAATAAAATTTTAAAAAAAAAGTAGATTTTATAAATGCAGTGAATACAGATATGCAGTAACTATCCACATTCTTTCAGGGATAGAAGCGGATTGTCCAAAGTCGCAGCCAGATCAGGGACTGTTTTCACTGAAGACACAATCCACATGGCCAGAATAGAGGGGCTTAGAGAACACATTCCAAAAAATGACAAACAGGAAAGGACAATAATCCAATATTTTCCCTTAACAAAATGAGTTACTATTTTAAACCCAATATAAAGCAGGAAAGATATTAAATATTATTTTAAAAATATAAACACAGCTGCAATTAGCTAAAAATAATAGTACTGGAACATACTGTAAAATCTCTAAACAGTTTCCCCAACTCAGCCATACATTACATATTCCTCTAGAGTGCAGGTCAACCTGATAATTACTTTTTACAACAGCAGGATAAAGATACTGGAGGGTCATCTTCTAATCTGTATTTTCCAGAATTGGGTAGATCTTTGCACTCAGATATAAATGTATGAAGTTCGGTCTCTGGGAAGCCATTTTGTTGGTAGTGCTATGGAGAAGATTTAAAAAACTCTCATTAATAAGCCCCTTGAAAACAGCTTTATTCCAAATACAAAATGGATCATTTGGCAAGGGAGGGGATTTTTTTTTCTAGAGGGACAGTTTAGGATTCCCAAGTATTTTCAGGAGACGCGGCCTCTAGAGTCACTCTTAGTTTTGGCTGAGGTGACCTGGGTCTGCCCTCCTTCATCTCTTTTCTAGGTCTACCTCAGCCCGTGGAGAGTACCTAGAGTTTGGGTCTGTTTGGGGAGAAGCAAGCCAGCCATATCCCAAGTCTGGGAGCTTCTGTTGCCACTCCACCCCATAACACTGTGACTTCCAGGCCAGTGTAAATCAACCTCCTTTGGATGGAACCCGACTCATCGAGACTAATGAGATTAATGAGATATTTGGGGGGCTGAGAGTGCATATCCTTAGTGTTCCCTGAATGACCTCAGCACAGTTGTGCACACTTCCGAGATGGGCCAGGTGTCTGGACAGAGCTCCAAGTGCCACAGGCACATTTCCAACCTGCATCCCTGTTGCAGCACTCCTCCAGGCAGACAGGCATGGCTAGGGACCTCCTATCTGTGTCAGCTTGGGATCTGAGGTCCCTCCAATGTGCCCTGACCCCAGGAGATCAGAACTCACTTGGCCTCCCCATTTGGCAAGTGTCCCAAGCCCACAGAAGGAGATTAATATCTGTAACAAGAGGCTTGTTGTTTGTCATCAAGAGTTACTCCCAAGGATCTTAGATGTCACCCGCAAATGGCACCTGGTTCTCCGCATGCAGAGGTGAAGGTCATGAACTTTGAGAGTACCAAGAGGAGGAATCGGGAGAGTTACATCTACATTCTTTCAGTCACTTTAGGGACCAATGCATGTATTTCCCACATAAGTACTGAAGAGAATGAGGAGGATGGTTAGTCCCTAAAATATGGTTCAGTAAGAATGAAGTCAGGCCCACGCCGCCTGAGCACAGAATCCATCATTATCATTCCCGACCCACGGCCTTCTCTTCATCCCCCGGGCCAATCACATGGCAAAATATTTCATTATTCTTCTCATTCTCAGAGGGAAGTGTCCCCAAATGGAAGTGTCTATGGCAATAGTACACTTACAGTATAAAGCTAGTAGAAATTTAAATATAGAGATATTTGTTCTACCTTCCCATATTTCAAGGGGCCAAATGGATTTTTTAAAATCCCACATGAATAACAATGGCTTTTAAAATCAGATTTCTGACTATAAAGCAAACATGCCCAGTACTCGCCATGTCAACCCCTCTGCCGTCCTGGAGGCTGGGCCCTAAGGCTGAGCCTTGCAGAGAGTAATGCGTTCAGTTATGGCACATTCCAAATGAAGGGGTCAGTTCTTCTTTATAAAAATTGTACCCTTAAAGCTCTTCTCGAAGTTTTGGCTTTCTGCAAGGTCACCTGTTTTATTCACCCAAAACCTACTTAACTTTGTACTTTTAATGAAATGTTAGAAAGCTTGCTTGAAAAAGCACCATTAGTTACAAGACTCAATATTCTCAAAATTGCGTTTCTCTTTCATTTCTGTTTCCCAGTCTATAAAATTGAGGTCCCTCTCTATCCTGAACGAATCAACATTCATTCCATTCCCTCCCTCAGTTACTAAATTTCACTGACACAGCACAGACTCTAGAAGAACGCTGCTGCTTACGACAAACCCACCTTAATTGTTTCATATGTATCCGTGATCAGTGCAATAAAAAGGCTTAAAATCATATATATAAAGAGGCTGATGAACGAGTAGAGATAAACTCTGCTAAACAGCCAGACCAGGTAACTTTTTTGCTGCATTTTTGCGAATGTGGCAAACATATCATCTCCATTTATCAGAGAGAAAAGGCACTCAGATACCCTGTTCAGAGAACGGAACTGGAAAAAGAAAAGAGAAAAGTTCATTTTCTTCCACATTCTTTTACCTCTAGAGACCTTTGTTCATGACATGCTAAAAATAAAAGAGGTATAGAAAAAGGAAAGGGAATTCTCGGAGAAATGTGAATGTACCTGCTGTAAACAGGGATGAAGGGAATAGAGGGGAGGGGTGGGGAAGAGGGGGGAGAACCAAGATGCATCATGTACAGGTACAAAATAAATGTGATGAATGTAACCATTATATGTACATTGTACCAATACATGTTCTTGGTTAAAAAAAAAAAATAATGAGGCCACATATCCCAAGATACCCTTTTCAAACGAATAGCCTAAAGCAGCACAAGCATTCGCTTTGTGATGTCTGTACCACACACAGCCTACTCTCTTTTCCTGGAACAGGCAGCTCTTTCTCGGTGATCCTCTTAGTCGAAGCAGCCTGAATACAGGCAGAAAGGGCAGTTCTGTACTTTCAGGACTCTCTAAGCCAACCCTTCCCCTTTACCTTCCTAGAATGGGACTCTTGAAATGCTTCTGCAGAGATACTCAAGTCCCAAACTGACATGCTCAAATCTCTCTTTTCAAAGTTCATTCCATGTATGCTAATTCATAATGTTCAAGACTATTGGTTCAGTAGCAAAATCTTTAAATGTTCACATGTGTCGCCCTATACTACATTTTGAAAATAAAGTCACATTCGGGAGAAGGCTTACTTACCAGTGTTCTAATATATTATTAATGAATCAAATTGACTAACTTGACTTCACTGGTGATAGAAAGAACTTCATTATCTGACATTTTCCAAACATGATTTGAAGCAATCCAGCAAATCAATGATTCTCTTAAGTTGATCACACTTTACTGGTTTATAAATATGGCAACAGATAGACAGTTGAAGTTTTAAGGGTGAGTCGCAAAACAAAAGAAGTTCATTTTTGAAAAAAAAAAAAAGCCACTAGCTCTGTTCTAAAGCTTCTCGATAACAGGAAAGAAGCAACTCATCAGTACCTTCTCGTGGTAAGGCCCCAGCACAATCCAGCCACAGAAGCAGTAACCTAGATAAATCATAGCTGCACAGCAGCAGAACCTGATGACATTGGGCAGCGCTGCCTGAAGGGTCAGAATGAGAAGCTGGAAAACAAGAGAGATCATTAGAATCCCTTTGGCCTTCACCCAAGGCAGTGCAGTAACTGAATATTAATAGCACAGAAATCCACGGAGCTCCTTACATTGTACTTCTCAAAGAAACCCAGGTATCGGATGACTCCAAGCCACACCAGCATGGTAGACGTCCCGAGAAGTATGCTGCAGACATCGTAACTTGTGAGACTCTAACATGGAGTGGAAAAAATAGATTAAACACCAGAAAGTCATCTGGGCAAGAACTATTTATTGGGTAGCTGTGAGTCAGGCCCTATTTTAGGTGGAAAAGACAAATCCGTGAACAAACAAACTCTCTGTCCTCAGGAAGCCTTCATTCTACTGAAAGTTCAGAGAGAAAGCAGTGAAATAAATCTAGAAAGCATTTGGTAAATTAGCGGATGGTAAGTGCTGAGCAGGAAAGTCCGGGAGGACTCGTTTACAGGCACAGAGACCAGCTGGGGTAAAGGAGCACGAAGGAGCCTGCCAGGATACTGAGTCTGGCTGGATTGAGCAGTAGAGTGTGGTGACATGGAGGCCAGGGGCAGGTAGTACAGGACCACACGGGCGCTGAGCAATTTTGTCTTTTCCTCAGAATATGTTTAGAAGATTAGCAAGCCCTCGACAGAGGCAGGCACGGCAATGCACACCTGTAATCCCAGAACACTAGGAGGCTGAGGCAGGAAATTGTAAGTTCAAGCCTAATCTGGGCAACCTAGCAACTTAGTGAGGCCTTGTCTCAAAATAAAAATGGTCAGGGACTGTAGCGCAGTTCAGTGGCCCCAGGTTCAATTCTCAGTACTGGAAAAAAGGAGGCTGAAGCAGAGGAGGAGAAGGAGGAAGAGGAATGAGGAGGGGCGGGGAGAGGAGGGCAAGGAAGGGAAGCAGCAGCAGCCCTGAATGGGAACAGGAGTCACCTGGTCAAATGTTGGCCTCAGCAGGCAAGAGCAGGTCACCGGAGGAGTGAGGGGCTGTTGTCGTAAGGTAGGTGAGAGCTGCTGAGGGCTTGGACCAGCTGGGCACAGTGGAAGTGACGAAGTGATTTTTTAAAAGCAGAGTAATAAAATTTCCTCTTGGATTGCAATGTGGGAGACAGGGATAGTGGAGGAAAAAGGAATCTTGGATAAATCTATAGTTCTTGGCTCGAGCAATGGAAGAGAGCTGCCATGAACTGAAACTGGAAAGGCTATGGGAGAAGCAGGTTTGAACTGTGGGGCTGCAGGTTTTAGGGGTTATTGAATTTGAGAGGACAAGCAGACATCCAAGTTCAGATGTGGAACAGACATTTAAAAACTGGGGTCTGAAGATCAGGGAAGAATTCCAAGCTGCAGATACAGATGTGGGAATTGGTGGCAAACAGATACTATTTAAAGTATCTATTTGAACAGATGACAGTACCATGGCCTGGGCAGAAGAGAAGCTGTCCAAGCACCTCACACTGACGCATTCCCACCTCACAGGTTGGCAAGGTAAGAGGGCACCAGGAAGGGGCAGTCTGAAGACCAATCAGTGATTAAGGAGGAAAACTAAGTGACAGCCCAATGACAAAGCATGTCAAAAACACAGAGTGCTTGGCAGCATTGACAGCCGCTGATAGGTCAAGATGAGGATAAATTAACGATGACTGGACTGAGCCCAATGGCCCAGCAGCCAGACGGAAACAGATGTAAGGAAGAATGGAAGGAGCAGAATCACAATAAGATTACTTTTTTGTGACCTTTTGCTGTATAAAGGGGAGCAGAGAAATGTGGCAGTAGCTGGAAAGAGAAAAAGTAGTAATAGGGGGACTACCTGGTAAGGAGAGGAAAACTGGTGATTCCAGAGAGGAGGAGGAAGAGCTGGAGCAATGTCCTTGAGTAAGCAGGTGGGGACAGCACCTGGCAGGCAAGTAGAAAGGTAAGTCTTGGACAGTGGTCTGAAGTATTCATGGTAACAAGATAAAATATATATGGGCACTGATACTTGTAGGTAGATAAGAGAAGCAGGAATTAGTGGAGGCTCTGGGATTGTTTTCCCTATTGTTATGGTAAGATAGGAAATACAGTCATTCATTGACTGAGAGGGAGGATGGAGAGGAGTGTTAGAAAGTTCAGAAGAGATGAAATGATCATCTGTACAACAGGAGGGGTAAATGACCTAGATAGAAGAATGAAGAAAGAGGACTAGACATCACTAAGGGCTCATTGAGGATAATGATAGTGGAGGTTGGTAAAAAATAAAGATCTGCTGCAAATCTACCCTCTTTTTTTTTTAATCCCTAAAGTTAAGTGACATACACTCCTGCTACATATGGTGGCAGCTGCTCAAAGTCATCCTAGCCCCACCCTCCCCTTCCCGGGCACATGCCTCGGCTGCATTCCCCATCTTCCCATGCAGTCTGGATAGACCAGTGGGATGGGAACGGAAGTGAGGCCTGCCACTTTTGAGCCAGGCCCCAAGGTATGGTGTTTTCACCTTCTACAGCCCACAGGCTGCAACCTGCTGTGAAGGGACCCAGTGTCAGTCACAGTCAGTGTGAGCCCTTAAGGGATGGCAAAGAGACAGACTGAGAGGAGCCTGGGTCCCCGAATGACTGCATGGAGCCAAGCAGCATACTGACGTGGAAAAGCCACTGTGCCTATTACATAAGACAGAGATAAGCTCCTCTCTCATCTGAGTCATTGCCTTTGGCATCTCGCCTACGCATACAACCTGCTGCATTGATGATTCAAACATAATTAGTTGTAGGAAGGCTAGGAAAATAGGAGATTGGGTAAGATTAGTTTGAAAAATATTAAGTTTTCAATTTGATTTTCATCTTTGGGGAAGGGTTGATTTCTTGATGAGGGTAATCTTGAAAAAGGACAGCTGTGGATCCTATCAATGGGAAAGTAAGAAAAAGGGAATGTTCTCATTTTGGGTGGATAGAAGAAACAAACGGCAGCACTCACACAATAGTACCTTGACCCCATTTTCCCCTCCAGCCTTAGATTTGAACATTTCTTGTAAGGTTCGTTTTAATTCTTACCTTAATTATCTTGGTATGTGTATAAAGTGTTGTGTGTGTAAGAATTCACAGGCCCCACATGAAGAGTTTGGATCCAGAAGGTTTAACAGAGCATATTTTTCCAGGCATCCAAATGAATCTGATCTGTGGTTTGTGGAATATATTCTGAATATATTAGTCTCTGCCTAAGAGACCGTTTGACTAGAGTAATGTAAATTACTGTTTTCACTGTCAAGCTTACTCACCATAAGTCTTGGGAGAAATTCTCACAGCTTGTATAAAATACTATTCACCTGAATCTGATACTAATGATGGCATGATTAGGGAAAAAAATTTACCTTCGCTTGGATTTCCATTTTCAGAATTGAACCAATGACTGTGAGTACGTCACTAATAATAATCATAATGTACCATCCATTGACAAATTCCATCTGATCAGAAACAGAAACTTCCTTCTTATAATGGAGGAGGAAAAAGCTGACAAATTCCTGTAGGGAAGAGGAGAGACACAGTGAGCTTCTGGTCAATCCGAAAGTCAGCCACATGGCCAGAGAGCCGCAGACCTACCTGCTGAAGCTTCAGTCCTCTAATCACAGATCTAGCGCAGAGGACCAACGAAGACAAGCAAGTCAAAATGACAAAGGCGTCAAAGATCATCATGTAATGAGTGTTCTTCTGAACTGGAAGAAAGAAGATTGTGTAAAGAGACATTCACATGGGGACATTAGTTTCTTTTTAGAATAATGCAGATAATTCCAACATTCTTTCCAGAAAGATAACAAAGAAGCCCTGATAAGCAGTCTTCCAATGAGTATTCCAAGAAGGTTAAAAATTCTTCCTCAAAAAAATCATCACCACCATAAATCAAAGATCATTTATTATCAGCTTGTGATCACTCGTTCTAAACACAGTTTTAGCCTTCCTGCATAGTCTACTGACATATACTTATCTGGGTATAATTTGTGCAAAGTTACACACCCAACAGTGAAGATTTAAACCTTTGTAGCCTGTTTTCAACACCATGGTTCCTGGCACCCCGAGGAACTTTCTTAGAACCACACATTTGCGGGTGTCACCCTAGACTCCCCAGGTTGGAAGCTGTGCGTCTTACAAGCCTTCCAGCTGACGCTAACATCTGAAAACCAACGCCGTGTGTGGAGAAGATTGGTGCGGGCAGCGGGGAGATGAACACTCACACACACTGCACGACTGAGGGAGGCCTCGGTTGTAACTGAGACTTCAACAACAAAAAGGAATCACCCATGCGGAGATTTTCAGAGACTCCAAAGTGCAAAGTCTTGACCAGCATGTCTGGTGCCAATGAAGAGAGCAGGGAAGAGGTCCCAGCCATCATATGCTCTGCTATCCACCTGCTTCCACTGAACAAGCTGGCCTGCTCTGTGCTGACAGGAAGGTACAGAACTCAAGACTAATTCTGATAAGGACACATCCTGTTAAGTTTGCCAGTGGGTCATCTAATCGTTCTACAAATGTCTAAATCTACTTTAGAAAAACTTTTAAAAAAAAAGAAATACACATTTGAGAGAAAGCCCATATGTCAGGCTCTTTCAGATACTCTCCTTTTCACTTTGTGGGAAATCATTATGATGTTTCAGATGACAAAACTGGTCTGTGTTTCAGATGAATGAGTTTATGATTGGAAACAGCATGAGTCAAGAACTTCAGACATCAGATATCTTGGCATTAGTGAAAGGACCACTACAATGAGGAAATTTCATTTAATTTATGCTGTTTGTCTTGTTAGAACTTTTGAACTTGACTAATCGACAAGTGGGAAATCTTGAGAGGGTGATTAACCAAGAATAGTCTGGGGAAGGGCTCCTGGGCACTTCCACCTGCAGACCGTGGGTCAGAAACACCTGGCTTGCTTGGGCCATACCGAGTGACAAGGAATTGTCTTGGGCTACATGTAAGACATACAATACAGTTAATGTATTGTATGCTTAAAAATGTTTTTATTGTAACACGGAAGGCTACAGGTTAGGCATGCCTGCAAGGCTCTTAAACCTCACCCCACACTTGATGACTGCTGGGGGAGCTGTGGAAACTGAATCTTAACACGTACTTGAGGTGGCTCCTCTTCTCATTAGAATCCAAGAGCTGCTGACCTACTGATTGAGGCCTGCATGGAACACCATTATGTTACGCAGAAGGAACTAGAAAATGAAATCGACATATCCTTTCCAGGCAGTTTTCTCCTGTTCAACTGAAAAATTCTTGATGGTACTAGGTCTACAACTGAATTCTTGTCTATATTTTTAAGAACAGAGTTTTCTTATTTAGTCTACTTTTTAACCTGGATGGAAGACAATTACAATAAGTGGGAGGCTTTGGGGTCAAATGCTACCTGAGTTTCCCCTAGATCTATGACCATGGACACCAGGCATCACTTCTGAGCCTGAGTTTCTTGATCTGTAAAAATAAGGATTCTGCTCCTCTCAAGGATTTCTCTCTCAACTATTTTTTTTCCTAGTATAGGTGATTGAACTCAGGGCTTTTGTACTGAGCTACATTCCCTGCTTTTTTTTTTTTTTTAATTTGAGACAAGGTCTCTTTGGCTAAGTTGCATAAATTTGGCTTAATTTTGAGATCCTCCTGCCTCAGCCTCCCAGAGTGCTAAGATTATAGGTGTGGACCACGGTGCCTGATTCCCAAAGATATTTTAAAATATGAAAATGAGAAAAATGGAGGTAGAAGTACTTAGGCAATACGTTCTCAATATTGGTTTGGGTACATATAGAGTTTTGGTGGGGGACTTTTCTTGGTGAGGAGCAAGCAAGTGAAAGTGCATGCAGAACATAGGGAATCATTTCAATACTAACAACTTAGGTATTTCCTGGAACATCAAATATCTGCAATACGTTGATATACTTGCAGAAACTTGGGAATGTTTTAGTCAGTGTTCTATATACCTTGAGCAGTAATTTAATCATCATTTTACATTATTTAATAACCATTCTGAAAGTAAAGCTTGTCACTTACTTGATCCAGATACATGCCAGTCCTTACATTCCCTAATGGAAATATCATTATCCAAACTTATTTTAATTCTCCCACTATGACCCTTGTTGTCAAATGTTATCTGTGAAGACAGGAAAAGGGTAAAACACATATGTACACTTACTTTTGCTGTTGTGGATTTTTGTTTTGTTTTATTTGCAGTATTAGAGATTAAACCAAGGGTGGTCTACTCCTGAGATACATCCCCAGCACATATATTATAACATATATAATTTTTTGAGACAGGGTCTCTCTAAGTTACCTAGGTGGGACTCAGACTTGTGATTCTTCTGCCCTAGATCCCTAAGTGCTGGGATTACAGTCTGTGAAGCCAAGCCACTCTGTGCATCAATCAGAAAGTAGTTCTTTCCAGGGTACAATAGACCCAGATTCTCATTTCTTACCCTGTTGCTATCTATTCAGTCTTGGGAAATTCCCTTTATTTCTCTATGAATTGAGAAGCTTGAATTAGATCTTCTCTGGAAACATTTTAGTCTAATACCCTATGTTTCTAGGACAGCATTTCATCCCTGGATACCTTACATACCAAGAATATCTCCCCTTCCCTCCCATTCCAAGGTCCTCCAGATGCCCTTTTGATAGGGCAAGAGCTGGTGCGGCTATGCTTTGCCATCGCCTCCAGCAGGGCCTCAGGAAGGGATGAATTTTCAGTGCTCCTGCAGGTTTTACGAATACAGAGGCTCATTGTTTCTGCCTTGAGACACTTCAGGTGGAGCCTTTAAAATTTTCATTCTTGGTATAGATCTCCTAGTCACTCTAACACCACACCTATTACAAAGGGCTTGGTGACAGGAAGTTGCCAGCTATGTCTTGCTTTTCAGATAACCAGGCACCAAGCAGGATAAAACTACGCAGAATACTTTCATAGTCCTGCTGTCTTCCCCGCTAGCTCCCTCCCTTTCGCCATGCAGGGGACAGACAAGAACATCAGTCCATTTCTCTCCCCCTCTTTCTCTCTCTCTCTTTCTTGCTCTCTCTCTCTGTCTCTCTGTGTGTGAATGTGTGTCTCTCCCCCCTCTCTCTTCTCTGAAGAAAAAAGGTCCTGTTGAATGAATGAATTCATTCATTTAAATGAATTTTATTGCAGCTTCTCCATGTCAGATAAGCGATTTCAAATAACTTTACAGTTTAGTCACTGTGTTTCTCTTCAGGATAGACTGCAACTTCTTCCTTGACAAGCCACTGAAGACACTGTCACTGTTTATTCTTCTCCACAGTAGCTGGTGGATCTGACCACTAGTTTCACATAAGATTCCCGGTGTCACTTGGCAATCAGAAGTTCACAGAGAGCCTCAGAATTTTAAAAGTAGTAGGTGCTTATCAAGTACCTTGGGTGAATAAACCATGATTTAATGTTACTTATATCTAAGTAAAACGCAGAAAAAAACTGAGTCTCTCAAAGCAGAAAAAATACTAAATAGGATACAGACAGCACAAAAAAGGGATTGGTAAATTTGAAGACATAGCAAAAGAAACTATACAAAACAAAACAAGAAAAAAAATTGAACGTAAAACAGACAACTTTGGTGAGCTACAGGACAAGTTCAAGTGATCAAATACAGATGTAATTGGAATTTCTGAAAGTTGAGGGGTTGGTGACAGAAAAATATTTGAAGAAATCATAACAAATAAACATAAAACACAATGAAAACTATAAACTCTCAAAGCCAAAGATGCTCAGTGAAATTCAAACATAGGAAACATGAAGAAAATAATATCAAGGCAGCTCATAATCAATGTTAAAAGGGAGAAAACACATCCCAAACAGAGGAACAAGATAAGTTGACAGCAGATTTCATTTCTCATGAGAAACAATATAAGCTAAAAAAACATCTTTAAAGTACTGGGTGGGGGGCGCGGAGAGACCAGTCAACTTACAATTCTATATCCAGTGAAACTATCTTTAAAAACTGAAGGCAAAGTACATCTTCAGACATAAAAAAGCTGAAAGAATTCATCACCAGCAGACCTACATTACAAGAAATGTTAAAGAAAGCCCTTCGAGCAGAAGGAAAATGAGACCAGATTTGTTATAAATAAGAATGAAATGGGGTTGGGGATTTAGCTCAATGGTAGAGCACTTTCATTTTTAAAGGGGAGAGGCTGTGGATGATAAGTCAAGCTTTAAAAAAATCAAGTGATGCTGATAAGTCCTCACTTGCTGGCTAATACCAGGGCCAAAATTTGTAGACTAATTAAAAATAGCCTCATAGTTTTATTGCTTTGTTTTTGTTAAATGTTCTGCATAATCACTATACTACACTCTGGAAATTTTTAGCCTCACTCTCTGAAACTTGATTTTTCACAACCAATTCTTTACAGAGGGCACAGTTTTTTGATACAGACTCTTGTTGACAGAAATCTGGATCACACGAAGGTAAGTTTCAAACTCTGCCCTGCCTATGACCAAGTAGCAGCGGGTTATTCACTGATCTTGTGAGGTGATAAACACAAGAAAGCATCTTGCTCTCTCAAGACCTTCATAGCTCCATCTGCAACAGAATACAGACCACATAGAAGGACCAGGCCAGGCTAAAGTGGAGGAGATCAACTGGAGCATTCAGAGACAACACCAGGAAGTCACAGTGAGCAACAACCCAAAGGATGCAAACCCAAATGGTGAGTAAAGTCAATATAAGACGGTAGGCAGACAGCCACACACCTCTCTCCCTTGTGGTTGAATATCGACTCCATGCCAGGCACTGCTCCCGGCACTGGATAAGCCGCTGCCCTACAGAACTTACAGTGAGGTGCCGAAGACAGGTAACAAGTTAATAAGTTATAACAAACAAAATAGAGGTAACTGTATCAGTATTCTCCCCAGGCACATCCATGTGGAAACTCTATACTTTTGATCACTCCTTAATACAAGTATATGAAGCACATAACGAGACAAAACAATTTTTCTCCAGACTGGAGCCACTTCTGTGCAGCCCACACTCACAGTCAGGGTAAAGTCGTAACAGTCAGGGAGCTCTTGGTGACGAACTGTCTGAAGATTGATGGCCTTCAGTTTAAACTGAAGCTCCATGGTCAGGAGCCTAGAAAACGGAAGAGGCCTCGGTGAGTGGAAACACACACATGCACACACGCACATGCGTTACACTCCCGCCTGCTCCCCTCACCTGTGGAAGTCCAGTGTTAAATTGAGCTTATTTTCTTTCGGTGTTCCAATATGAAAAGATTCATCAGGCTCCACAAAGACACATTCTGCCATGGAAAGAAACAAAAGCATGCATGACACAGTGTCTAAAATAAATAAACTTCACTTTGAAAGGATAATTCATTTAAGATCAGTTATTCAGACTCCACTACTTTTCTGAATTAAGATTTTAGAAGCTATTTATCAATACGACTTGGTCAAAGCAACTCATACATTTTTAATACCTAAGAGTATTAAAAACACTCCTGGAGTGTTCGGGGGCTAGAGGGAGGCCTGAGTTCTGTCTCATTAGGATCCTATAGAATGCCACCTTCCTCCCTGTGTCAGTAATCTTAGATCGACTCCGAGTTCATCCTTCTGTCTATGCGGAGGGTGTGAAGCACTTACAGTGCCTGATTTTCTAAGTAGTTGAGAGCAGGGGTTGCTACCTACCCTAAGGGGGAGGGGCGCATATACCTGTATAGCTTCATGGGGATGGGGGGTCACTGTGGGCAGCTAAGTGGCAGTCAGGTGAGCCAGTGAGTCTTCATCTGCACTTACAGGCCTCTAAAGCACTTGAATCATCCCAAAACCATTCTCCCCTCCCACCTCCACCCTTAACCCATATGTAGAAAATTGTCTTCCATGAAACCAGTCCCTTGTGCCAAAAACATTGGGGACTGCTGGTAAAGGATCTGTTTTTTTTAAATATTTAAAATGTATTGACATTTTCCCCTCAATACAGCACTTTGAGAAAAGGAAGACAGCATTTTACAAAATTTTTACTAGTTGGTACTATTATCTTTTACTAGTCCTCACAATATAATAAATTATGCATAAGCATTTGTAAGCATAACATCCATCTGCTTAGCCAGCTTAGCCACAGGCAATTGCCTCTGAGAGGCAACAGGGTATATGGCTAAGAGTACAGACAATCCAGGCCAACTTTCAGTGCTGCCTCTTTTTAGTTCATCCTGAGAAGGCGAGTTGGCTCACTGAGCTGTACTTCAGTTTTATAGGAAATAGAGATAAAAATAAACCTTGCCTTATCTAGGTTTCTTTGAGGATTCATGAGTTATAGTAAAGGGTTTAGAATAGTAGCTGACACATAAGAACTCCATTACAGTTTTTATTATACCCCAGCAGCACAGCCCATATCACTGTTTTCAGAGATGAATTTGCTGATTTTAAGTGTAAATCAAGGAATTAAACACTAAAACTCTAGTGTATAAACAGTACCTGTTTCAATTTCCGGATCAATGTCAAAAGTGTCATTTCCAGGACAGATGTTTCCTCGTTTGTAGAAGTGCTGACAGATTGCCATAGCAGACTGCTTGGTACCCTTGTTCTCATAAGCATGATTCCCAACTGAAGTGGTCCGTAGCTGCAGGTACTTCAACCACAAAAGGAAGCAGAAAGTGGAAGACCAGCTGGGGCAGAATGAAGCCAGGAAGTCCCTGCCTCCCCATCTCTGAAACTGGCATGTGCCCACCTCCCCCCAGGGTGAGGACATCCAGGTTCAATGTGGAGTGAGTGACTTGCTGTTGAACACCAGGAAGGGAGGACAAAGAGTGCTCTTGAATTAGAATTCCAGGCTCATTTCAGTCACGAATTTTCTGGGTTACTGGTTCCTTATCTGCAAAACTAAAGTTGAAACCTGCATAATCTTCAAGGCTCTTTCCTTCTTTAAAGAACAACATGCAGGGACTGATTTTTACAGTCACTGTGAACATACATTTTATCGTTGAACTATTTCCTGCAAAGCAAGGTCAGAGTTCTTTACTACTATAATTTAAGAAGTGGAATATATTTGTTCCAAGCTGACCATTAAAGCCTTTCTTTTAAAATATTAATTTAATCTTTATCTTGACAAAAATACATTTAAATCACATTTGCAGAAACATTTCCCTTGTTCTAGTGAGTCTTCTAAATAAAATAAGTGTTACTTTTACAAATGAAAATCTTGGAATGAAAACCTCACAATAACTGTCAATGTAAACTCAGTGGATTTCCATAGATGTTTTCACAGCTTACAGTGAGGAATGTGTTTGCACAATTGGTCATATGAAAATAAGGAATGATATATGTCTCTCTTAGACATATAGCACTTTATATGATGGACACAGAAAAATATTTCTGCTAAAAATGCACGTGAAACAGGCTCTGGTAAATGGAGGAACTAATTTGCCATCTGGGCCCATGAGCAACGAGTCACTAAGTGTAACGCTTAGTCCTCAGCCCTCATCTAACCTAACTCCTCCACTATGTTTGACGCCATTGAGCGCTTCTCCGTGACTTCTTTTCTGACTTCTGGGCCACAGGCTGCTTCTTTTTTATCTCCCTTGCTGAATCCTCCCTGTCACTCTCTGCCCTGAAATCCCCTTGGATTTAGCCCACAACCTCTGTATGCACATTCTCTGCACACGTAACTTCAATCAGTCTCATGTTTTAAATGCCATCTATAGGGGTTGGGGATTTAGCTCCGTGGTAGAGCAAGTGCCTGGCAAGTACAAGCGCCTGAGTTCGATCCCCAGCACCCCAAAAAACAAATAAATACCACTTATACACTGAAGACTTCAAATTTACATCTCTGGTCTTTATCTCTTCACCAAATACCACCCCCCGGTAGCAGTCTGCCTACATGATGCCTACAGCCTCTCAGGATGATTTCAAGCCTAAACGTGCAACAGAAAAACCTACTTCTCCACAGTAATCCCCTTCTCAGTAAATGACTCCATAAGTGAAGCAGTTCTCCAGGACCAAACCTAGGAGAGGTCTTTTAGATTCCTTTTCTCATATTTCACTTCTGGTTTATCAGGAAGTTATATGTCTTGCTTTCCAATTACATCCCTGCGGAATTCACCTAAAGCTCTGAACCACCTCACCACAACCAGACCTGCTGCCGCTGCCCTGGTCCAACCACCATCATTCCTCCCTTGGACAAGGTAAGTCTTTTCACTTCCTGCTTCCAGTCCGGCTTCTCTCGCTAGTGCCCATTGAGCGCTCAGGAATGAGTGAACTGGCGGGCGTGAAACCCTGAGAACAGTGACACCCAATAAGGTACAAGAATCTCCACAGAACTCCACAGAACTCCTCTACCAGCTGCCAGCTCCTGTGCAACTAGTATCTCTTCTTACTCACCTGGCACCTCAGCAGACAGGCCTTCTCTGGCCACTCCCAGTTGTTCATTCTGTCTGCTGTATTTTCTTCTCAGAGCACTCACAACTGACAGATGGCATTCTTACGTGCTTGTTCATTGCCTTTCTCTCTCCATTACAATATGACCTTTTTGACTTTGTCTGTTTGCTTACTGCAGTATCCCTCCAAACAAGTATTTGATATATCATAGATACCAAATAAATACTTGAATAAATGCCTCTTAGCTCTGGCTTATGTACAATAGAGTATCTGCCCTACCAAAAGCTCCTGTGGCTTCCTGGTCCCCTCAGCATAAGACCCAAAGCTCTTTTCTAGGTCCTGAAATGCCTGGAGAGACCTGGCCCTGACCCCTCTCTGCCCTTCCCCTTGCCAACTCCCACTTACACTCCCACCCTTGATTTCCTCAAATGCACCAAATCCTTTCTGCCCTAGACCTTTGCTGCTAGCTACTCCTTCAGCCTGGAATACTCTTCCCCAGATCCCAAATCCTTAGGAAGGCCTTTTTCGACCACACTGAGGCCATTGCCATTGCCTTCTGCTGCTTCATTTTGTTTCACAGTACACATCACTACCTTAAATCAAATGATTTGGGTTGAACTTTTTTAAAGTCTATCTCTCCCATTAGAATGCAAGCTCCACAGGAAAGGGAATTTACTCAGTCCACTGCTCCAACGCCACACTTTGGGGCCACAATGAGTGCTCAAGCATTTGTCAAATTGACAGTGAGGTGAAAAATTACCATATTGTGATAGTAGCTCTTCATTATAGCTCATTTATGTACAGTGAGTTGGTAAGCTTTGAGGATAAGATACATGATTACAGCACCAAGCTTTCTCTTAGCATTAGGATTGGGAAAGTGAGCCAGAAGTCTGCAGTAATAGAAGCAAGCTGCATAGGCTATTAAAGAGCATTATGCTCTACACATCAGGGGAGATAGTGTAAAGCTGAGATGTTGAGTTTTGGGGGTTTTGCTTCCCAGCATGGACACATGTATGCCTAGAATGTGGGGTGTGTAGTGGGAGGTAACTCTGGAAAGTTACGGAGTCAGACCTGTGGTGGGTTCTAGGTATGTGTAGGGTGGTCCTCACAAGAGTCCCCAGAAGCTCCAAACCTCTGGACCACAGACTTTTCACATCTCAAAATGTAAGAGATCTGAGGGCTGTAGGCAGCTGTTAAGATTATGTGACATTGTGACAGCCAGACTTCCTCACTATCTAAGGCCCCCAGTGGAGGTCTGAGCACCAGGCAAGCACTGGATGGGCCAGGGCAAGTGGCAGGGCTGTGGCCAGCTAAAGGGTCACGCTAGAGACCAAGCCAGAGGATTCCAGGTCAGGAACCTGAGGTGAGGCTGTGGCTGGAAGTCAGGTGACCCAGGGAATCGGGGAGGCTGCAGAGGGCATGCAAGTGGCTTAACTGGGCTGACACATATCTCTTCTGGCATTGGCAGCTCTGCCTTAAGAGGAGATTTTCACCCCATTCAAGGGTCCCAGGCCGGACTTTGGGCAGTAACATAAAAACAAAATTAAAGGTTCTTAGCTGAGCGATTGGCACCAAAATTAAAGCAAATTAAAACTTGATTATATGTTGTTTATTCGTGGGCCCTCTGTGATCACTCGATCCTAACAAATTCATGAGGCTTTTGAGCTTACTCACTCATTAACAAACATCTGAATGCCTGTTTTATATTTCCATCTTCGTGGACTAAAACATCAAATGCTGTGTTGCTGAACACTGTTTGATGGAGATATAGATGGCTGTATAGATAAAAGCACACATATATCTATATCATGAGCAATACTATGCAACAAGATCTGTGATTTTAGGTTAATTCATTGGAAAACAGCCAAGGGGTAAAAAAAAAAAAAAAACCCAAAACAAAAAACAACCAAGAGGTGGTAAGGCAGGTGAGTGAGAAAAAAAAGAAGTCAACCAGACAGAAAGACGCACAATGTTTGAGCTGCAAGAGTAAATGATTCCAAGAAGACCCCGAGGCCTTTAAACCAAGCAACAGACCAGAAAGAGGAACCAGTCTGGGCAGCAGGCTGGAAGAAACTGTGGAGCTTCTGTAGATGGGGTGATACTTCCTGCAGCTGAGCAGCAGTGTGAATAACTGTTGGCAGTCACCTTGCCCTGGTGATGGCCAAGGCGGGGTAGTGCAGGAAATTTCTTCAGGAAAGGGACAACTCTCTGAGAATTACCCAAATGAGAGAAAAAGAGCCAGCAAACATGACCCAAAAAAGATGAGGGAAATAAGATGAAAGCCAAGATGCAGTATGAAGATGAAGTAACTCTTTGACACTCAAATATAGAAGTATACACGATAAGCAAAATGTATCACAATTGTAGTGTTTGTCAAGTTAGATGAGAACTTGGCCCTAAAATGTTTCAGTGCAACCATTTTGTGCTGGAAATAACAATGACTGAGATGATGCTCTGTCACCTTCCCTCAGGGAACATTACTCCCACTATCATATCATTTCCTTACAGAAAATGAAATATCCCCATTGGTCCCACTCTTCCCTCTCAGTCCCACTGTCGCCATTCAGTTCTCTAGATGTGTGTAGAATAAGTGACTTTACTAACCACAAAATTCCTACTTGTTCATGAAAAATTTTATCAAGACAGTTTAATCTTCAGCTAACATTACCTAATGGTGCTGAGAAACAGCAGGGAGTCAGTGCCATTGCTATTATTTATTTGCCTACTGGTGCTGTGGTTCGAATGTATTATGTCCCTCCAAAATCCACATGTTGGAACTCAAACAACAATGTGGTAATATTGAGAGTGAGAATTTTAGTAGGTGATGAAACAGCAAAGGTAGAGCCCTCACAAATGGGATCAACAAGATTATGAAAGTACTAGAAGGAATAGTTAGGGCCTTCCATCTTTCTACATCCTTTCTACCCCAAGGGGACACTGGAAGAAGCTGCCAGACACACAACCTGTAGCCTCCTTGACCTTAGACTTTCCAGCCTCCAGAACTGTAAGAGATAAGTTTCTGTTACTTACAAATTATCCAGACTCTGGTATTTCATTATAGGAGTGAGAAAAGGAATCTATAGGATTTCTACTAGTAAAGGTCATGGAGGTCTGTCAAGCAAATGACCTGAACACCAAACACTGTCTTTTAAAGACTGAGTTTAGGCCTAGTAATAAAGGTAAGATATTTTATAATGAATATTATGGACTATTTACCTCTTACCTCTACCCTTCACAACCCCAAAACTAAAACCAAACTACCAATTTGGTGCAGACTCATGTTAAAGAAACTTAATACACTTAATTCAAAAATCTCAAAATTGAGTATCTCCAGCATTAAGTCATTTTCCCCCGTAAATTGCAGCTCATAATTCTGCTTAACAACTTATGCAGCTTGTATCGATTACTAAATTTTCTCATTCCCAATGCTAACTAAAAACTTAATGCCATAAAGACTTGTTGTATACGGGCAATTTACCATGGCACTGCATAGACTGTCTCTGGAAAATGAAGAGTTGTGATTGCACTATAATCATGTTTTGAAGAAGAGTTGTAATAATTATAAAATGCGGTCTGCAAACTAAATCCATATTGGAAATACTGACTTCAACAGCACTTTCAGTGAAATGTACAGAATATGAATTTGGGATTTTTGTTCAATTACTGTTTATAAAAGAAATCACTGATTAAAAGCTGGGGCTAAAACTATAATTCATCTGTATGGAAAATAAGCTTACTTTGTATTGGCAGTTAGTATCACAATAAAGTCATTGTCATGTATGCCACAAAAGCTTTACTTACTTTTAAATTAACCTTCAAATCTTGGTGCTATGCAAACTCTGTAGAGTTAATATTCCCGTTGTATGTTAAAAGCCTCTGCCAGTATAAGATCTGAAGACTTAATAACTACTTATGTCCCAGGTCATGTCAGTAATTTTAAATCTTTGAGGCTCCCACGCGGAGCCCTAGCTCTGATTCTTTCAATTTAGTTATCAAAGTTTCTATCTCTCAGCACTAAATGAAAGCTTTTCTCAATTTCCAGTTTTGTGTAACTTTGATGACAATATTTTTAAGAAAAATTTAAAAACAGTGTTGTGCCTAAGTCATTTCCAAGCAGAAGTGTTCACCCTTCTACACTTGAGTGTCAGTTTCTACAACGAGCATTGCTACTGCTTTTCCAGGTTGTTCTTTCTCCCAAGAATGGATACGCTTGATTTACCTGGTTCACTGCGAAGATGATCTGATCATATACGTCGCTTTGCGTGTACACTGCATACGTGTCATCCATGCGGTCCATGTACCCTTTGAGGAAGAGATGTTTGAATGCTATAGTGTTCTCTTCCTTGAAAGCTACCACCATCTGGTTGCTTAGTCCAAAAAGAACCAGCTTAAAAGAAGAAGAGAAATGGTAAGAGAATGAGAAATCTGAACAAAAATCAAAAACGTAGAGGCAGGTGGCACAGGGGCTTGAATGGCAGGATGAGTTTACAATGAAATCCAGAGCACAGTGAGAAGGCTTGTGCCTGACTGGTAACACTCCATAAGAAAGGCTAAGTCCTGGGCTGGGGATTTAGCGCAGTGGTTAAGAGTGCTCGCCTTGCAAGCACAAGGCCCTGAGTTCGATCCCCAGTACCAAAAAAAAAAAAAAAAAAAAGAAAGAAAGAAGGAAAGTCCAAGTCCTTATGATCAAACTCCACTTATTCCCATGCCTCGTTACCAAACCTGGGACATTAAGATCAAAACTAGAAAAAAAAATCTTTTCAATTTATCTCTAACTTACAGCATATTAACATAATGTGTCCTTAATATTCAGGCAGCATGGACTTACAGTTTTACATTGAACTCAATTGTTTGCACAGAAAAAATTTGTTTCACTGCACTGCTGTCATGGTACTAAGCACTTTTAATCATACCCAAAAGCTTGCTATTATGGTTTAGATCTGAAATGTCCCCCAACAAGACTCACGTGTTTGCAGGTGGAGCTTTCAGAAGCTGACTGATCATGAGGGCTTGGACTTCGTAATTTGATGGCATTACTGGGAGGTAATGGAAACCTATGAGGTGCCTGGTTAAAGGGGGTAGGTTGTGGGGTGTGACCCTAAGACCACTTCTAAGACTACTTCTTGTCCCTGGCCCTTCCCCTCTGCTTCCTGGCTGTCATGAGGTGCATAGCTTTACTTCACCCCACCCTTCTGCCATGATGTTTCTGCCTCATTACAGGCCTTAAAGCAATGGACCCAATTTACCATGGACTGAAACCTCCAAATGCATGAACCAAAATAAATCTTTCCTCCTTCAAATTGTTTTTCCCAGGTATTTTGTCACAATAACAAAAGGCTGACTAACACACTTGCTTTACTCCAAGTCTCTCTCTCTTTCTTTCTCTCTCTCTCTCTCTCTTTATCTCTATCTCTCTGTAACTCTAGATCCCAGGGTAAGGCAGGTCATATTTTAAATGTAAGGGGGAACAACAATGAACATACATTATCATACACTATTCCAGTAACTTGCTTTATCGTATTTATTAATTCCACAGCATAATTCCAAATGTAATAATTTTTTCAGGGAATACAGAGAGGCTCAGAAAAGTTAGATAATTGTTTTCAACTCACATCACTAGCAAGTGTATGGTCAAAATTGGAAACTGTCTAACAGACGAAATCTAAGTTCTATTTGTTCTGTCAAGTACACAAGTAATCCAGGGTCTGCTGAACAGACCCCTTTCCCTTCCTCTTGTGATGTATATGTATGACCCACCCAACACATGTCATCATCCTAACTCCACCTAACTCCCACTTCTGAAAAGACTTTTAAAGCTAAGTGTCCTCACTGAAATCACAGTGAGATGGAAGCTTGAAAGTCCAGGGATTTCGCATCTCCTAAAATCAGTGTCCAAAAAAATCTTCACAGATTTCCATTAGATATTCGTATCAGTTCATTCAATTATATGAGAAACTTCCACACACCAGTGTGGAGCTAGGTACTTAGGATAAAGTAAGAAGACAAGTGATCCTTGTCCTCGAGGGCTGAGTTCAGACAGGAGCAACAGAGGCCGAAAGAACTGCTCTAGTTCAGAGATTGAGCCAGCTAGTGGGAAAAGGGAAAATTTTAGTAGGGTTCTGTCATTGTGAACACAAAATCTCCAACTTAACAGAAAGACTCCTGTTTCCTGAAAAGAGGTAATCTGTCTCTAAGTTGCTCTCATTTGCTCAGTGACAAAGTTGCCCTTATATCGTTCGTTTGATTGCTCAGATGCAGAATAAAGAAACATCACAATTAGGAGATTCTTGGTTCCTTTTTAAAACTTACCTAAGCACCCTTTCCATGATTATTACCAACAGACTTAAACTACTGGCCGGTTTTCCTTTTAACCACCCTAGTAAACATATGGGAAGTTAGATGAAGTCCCCAAAAGATGAAAGCGTAATTAACAGCATAAGTCTTAGAGGGTATAATCTGAGTTTGAATCTCAGTTCTACTCTTCCAGTTTCCTGACTATGACAGGTTATTTTACCATACCAAATGTCAGAGTTCTGGTCTGTGAAACAGAGATCCCACTACCTACATCCAATCCACTTTAAGAATTAAACTTGATGATGTCTATAAAATATTTAATGTGACACACGGCAAACATTTAAGTGGTACCAATTATTATTCTGAGTAGAAATATAGTTCTATTTAGTTGTTACAGGCCTTCCTTCCACCACCACAAGAAATAACACAGTTAAACTTTTCGCTATTGTAAAATGTTGCATTACCACCTGGGAGTTAAGTATTTCAATGCTAAGTTGCCAAGGACAATATTGAGAACTGAACATCTGTTTTCATGGTGATATATTAGAGAGAGGGAATGACTGTTTCAAAAGTCTCGATTCTAAATCTTTAAAAAAAAAACTATAAACATCAATTTCCTCCTCTATAAGATGAGGGAAGCTAGCATTTACCTGATAAGAATGTTGTTAGAATTAAAATAATGTACTGGAAGAGAACAGTCACCGAAGGGTTAATATAATACCTAATATCTGAAACTTAAGCAAGAATTCTAATCTGATTGTAGAAATTAACTTAGCTGCTACCAATTATAAGCATTTGTTCTCAGTAAGCAATTAAGATTAGTAATGTCAGGATTAAAAGATTCTCTTCTAATACTCATGTATTTACTTATGTATTTTTTACAAAAAAGTAACAATAAAAATAAACCTATCACATCTATTTTCATGTTCGGAAATTTTTGTTTTTGTTCTTCTGACTTTAACAAGAGATACTACTCTCCCAGAGGGAAAACCCAATTTCATAAGAATAAATCACAGCTAGTATACGTAGGAATCACAAAATATGGTTCCCCAAAAAAACTTTTTAAAAATCCAGGGAAATTTTCCTTTCCTGAAAGCTAATTAGATTGTGTGACTTAAATTACAATGCAATGAAAGACAAGAAGGAAAAAAGTAAGGAAAAAAGAGCCCAAATCTTCCACAAACGTTAAGGAGAAAAAGGTTAAGATTGTGTTTATTTATTGTTATCCACTATGGAAGTGGTTAAAAGTTATTAAAAAAAAAATACTGTCCATTGTTCTCTTTGTTTGTAAAGAGGCTTTCACCAAACTCATGAGCTGAGTTGCTTACCTGGATGGTCACTGTGGCGATTTTCAGAATTTGTATGGCAAGTTTCCATGGTTTTCTGCCTCGGGCCCAAAACTTCTCACAAGGATTCATGAAAAAAAATTTGAGTTTTCTCCTCATCTGGTCTTCCACTAGAAGCTCCTCAGATGGCGACACAGTCTGGTTAAAAGTGTAGTGGTTTTCCTCTTCGTGAGAGCTGCAGCTAGTTATGACGACCTCAGGGTTTGCCATCTCTATGGAAGAAAAAAAGTCCATCATTTCCACTCAGTGGAAACAAGCCCATATTGTTTGCTCTTGCAAAACTGTGCCAGAAGGAGCCCATACAAAAGAGCTGGTGTCAAATAAGCACTTTGCCCTAAACTGCACTTTAGGTTTTCACAGAAGCAAGTGAAATGTAAGATATCATGTTTTCTCTTTGTTTCAATTACTGAGTGAATTCTCACCTACTCGAAAGTTAACGAATTCAAGGGCTGCTCCTATTAGCAAAAGATTATGTGTAATATATATACATCTACATGCTTTCTGCCTCATTAAGTAACCAAAAAAGTCAGAGCAAAGATTAGAGACTTGAGAGCCTGGGTAAGGACTGCAGAGGGCAGGTAGACCCTGAAATTATATGTAAAAATTTGTGTATGTGAGAGTATGGTCCTTTTTCCCCTGGGCAGAAACTAAAATTTTCATCAGATTATTAAAAAAAAAAAAGTTTAAAACCACTGAGTTGTTGGTAATTGTGTATCGAGGACCAAGATCCAATTTGGTTTCTAATTCTGGTTCCATGATTTGGTATTTCTGTGACCTGATGAAAGGCACTAAGCCATACTAGGCCTCAGTTTTTTCTCATGCCAAATGAAAATAATATTTACTCTCGCCTTCTTTTGTTTTTGTTTTGGGCGTTGGTGAGCGAACTCAGAGCCTTGCACTTGCTAGGCAAGAGCCCTACCACTGAGCTAAATCCCCAATCCTTTACCCTCATATTCTTGCAGGGAGCATTAAATAAAAACGCGAAACCTCTTGCATGGAGTCTAGCACTAAGCAGGTGGTGGCCTCATTCCCCTCCACCCCCAGCAGACTGAGCACTTTCTAAGCAGCCAGCAAGGTTCTTTGGGGCACTATGAGCCTCCGGGAACTGAAAGATCCACCTACAAAGGGAAAGGCAGGCACTCAGTTGCAGTGCAGGTCCCAACCAGCTGTGTCAGTTGTACGTGCTTTTTACAGAAGGCTTTATATTTACGGAGCACATTTTACTTTTCAAAGTACTTGATAGCTATTAGATCTTTTGTCTGTCTTGGGGCTGGGGATTTAGCTCAGTGGTTACAGATCTTTTGTCTCTCTGAAAAGGATGGGCAGCTTTTTCAAAATCACAAAATGTCACTCCAGGGCTGGGGATTTAGCTCAGTGGTTAGACTGCTTGCCTTGCAAGCACAAGGCCCTGAGTTCGGTCCCCAGCACCAAAAAAAAGGTCACTTCATAGACTAGGACCTATCTTGGATTATCCCTGATACTAATATTGACACTATGAAAACCTGTTCAAAATAAAATAACCCAAACCACCAAGAGAGTAGTGTTCTTCCACATGGAATAGAAAGCCAGCCTTGAGTTTGATTTTTTTTAAAAAATAACTTAGCAATGAAAGAGGAAGAATTTTAGCTACATTCATAGAATACCTGAGTAGTCACTGTTCAGGTAACACGCTGCTTTTCAAGTCCAGAAACCCATGTTTGATTTGGACTCCAACATTCTTAGCAAATCTAACATTCCCAAAATGTAGATATTGACTATAAAAGCTAACCATGGGGAAAATGTTTAAACTCCTGATTAATGAAAAGATTCATAAAGATATTGCTAAGCAGATAAGGCATAAAACATATTTACTCTAGCACATACACAGTGTCTTCAAAGTGAAATAATTATGATAGAGCACATTCAAGTGTAGCTCATATGTCTGTGTGTTAAAATGCCTCACAATAATTCTTAGGTAAAGATGAAAATGTGAGAAAAAAGTTATTAATTCCTTAGGATTTGCAAGAACATTTTATTTCCTTCTTCAAAAAGGTAGACTATTCTAGCTAGCATTTAAGAAGACGTTCTCTATGAGATTCAAAATGAGGCTAATTTAATGCCGATAAAACTTTACGTGAAAACCAACGTATTATAAAGTTGTTAATAAACGAGTTTGCGAATTACGGATTTGAAGTCACATTAATTCCTTTCCATTTTGATAACGAGAAAAAATAAATTTTAAACGAACTAGTCACACACCGTGTAACAGTAGCCCACAAGGTCGAAGAAAAAATGAGCCAACCATCATTAATTTATTCCGCACATCGCACCAGCCTGTTCCGGAAGCAGGACATTTCATGCACCAAACTGACCGCTAAACCTGCTGCAACCGTCAGCCTGACGCTCTCTCGAAAGCCCTGCTGAGGAGCCCGTTCACCAAACTGTTGGGACCCCAGGAGCTGGAGGAGTACTGGCAGCGACCCTTCGCGGGCACCCAGAGACACTCGGAAGGCAGGGAGTGCAAAGGCACCTATTATGAGTCTATCCAAGGTCGATGCCTGTTCTTGGAACTCACAAAGACGTTGCTTACCTACTGTGATTGGGCTGAGCTGCCGAAAGTTAGGTTATCTGTAAATAGTAAAAGCCTCACGATTGGCGACAAAGTAACTCAACCTGGTTTCTTCGGCAGCGTTTTCCCACTTTATCAGATCAGCAGACACAAAACTTAGGTCTCCTCTTTCTTTCTCTTATTCACCTTTTTTCCAACAAGCCTTGAGACTTGATCTGCGCAGCGCCGCCCCTTAACTCTTTTGACCACCAGGCACGGCCAGCGCGGGGATCCCACATGCGCCCCATTTCCACCCCAACAAGCCTCCAACAAAGGGACACCCCGAGTTAAGAGTGGCCCGGCGAGCAACTTCCAGACCATCACCGAGCCGGGGGCGGGCATCCAGAGTGACTCCCGCGCCCCAGGCCTCCCAGGGCGGCCTCGGGCTGGGGGCGGCTTCCTGCTCTCAGGGTCCTCGCCGCTGAGTCCCGAGTCGCCCCACCCCCACCTGCCGCCTACTGACCTCTAGCCGGCGGCGGAGCCGAGGCTGCGCCCAACTCCCGCATCTCGCACCCGGCTCCCACCTGTGCGCGCTCCATGGCGCCCAAACCCGGGCCCGGCCCTCCCGCTCGGTGTCTGTCCCCGAGCCTCGCGACATCGCGGTCCCTCCCTGCGCGCCGCATCAGGACACCTGATGCCTCCGCGACGCCCTGAGCGACCCACCTGCGGCCGGGCGGGGACAACCGAGGGACCGGCGGGGGACGCGGCAGGTCCGCGCGGCGCCCGCAGCCTCCCCGGCTCCGCCCCGCCCGGCGCCCGAGGAGAACGGGCATCCTCCCTCCCCCGGCCGCTCCGCCTCGTGACCCTCCTGCCCGCGGCTCGGGTTCCTTCCACGCCCTTGCCGGGGCCGCCTTGCAGCCCAGGTGGCGCGGAGCGGGCGGTCTGCAGGGATCCGGCGCAGTCCTGGGGCTCTGGCGGTCCCATCCAACCCGCGTCCCTCTGGTCACAGCGAACGACCTGCTCGGGTTTCTGTGTCTGCTGGAGAGCTGCTGGCAGGTGGGCGGCCGGCGAGTGGGCTCCGGCTCCGCAGAGGCCCGGGCCGCCCGCCCCTGCGCGCTCCTCCCGGGCGATCGTGGGGCTTAAATGCGCTGGCGGACGCGCAGGGAGCTCATTCCTCGCCCTGGTCCGCCACTCTGACGTTTGCATTCAGAGTGAAATGAGAGTGCAGGACACCCAGGCGGGACTCCTCCTACCTTCCCTAGTCCTTGTTCCAGACAAGTTCTGTGAAATGAGCGGGCTGTCTTTTAGATTCTTGCTCGATCCTGGGCGCAGGGACGGAAAAAACCCTGGAAGTCTCTTCGAAGCAGTGCGAATAGAAATAAAATGCCTAAGGTGGACTTTGCACCCTAATCTTTTCCCCCCACGAATTCTTTTTAAAAATTAAAGCTTAGTCTATGCTTTATCAAGAATGACCAAGAACTTTAGTTAATTTTAATTACATTCACTTTAGATTTACTTTAATGTACTCATTTTTATTATCTTTGGCCCAGGGTAAGTTTGTGAAAGTCGGTGTATTCCAGAAATTATATCAAGACCTGTCAGATCCTTTACGAAACCTTTTATTCTTCAAATCCTGGATTGGTTTGCAGGGACAATTTATAAACGGAATTATCTTTTCTGGCAGTGGGGTATAAGAATTTTATGTTGTTCATTCATTTGAATCCCAAGTGTTATAAACAAGATAAATACCCAAAGGATATAACTGGCCCACTCAATTCTTACACGCAATTTGGAAAATATAATTTAACCTCAGAAATAGTAATATTGCCTTTTCCACCAAGATAAGTAATACTTTAACGGGAATATTTTTTAAAGCCAAAATTCCACAAGGAACAAGATGTAAAAATTTAAAGAAAAAAAAAAATCAGATAATTCTAGTTCCCTGCAGAGCTGTGCAGGAGACCAAGGCAAAAGGAGCAATCGATAACCCCACTCCTCAGCTGGAACACTGAAGTCCTACACAGAATTTGGTTTTTCCTTGGCCTCAGCACTCCCAAATGATCTCAAAATTCCTCTTACTTTCCTCCTCCACAAATCCTCCTGGGAAGTTTATTTCCCTTCTTTTTTTACTGAGTATAATTACAAATAAAATCATATACACTTTAGGTATACAACATCATAGCATATATCAAAACGCCATGTTTTGACATATACATTGTGAAATGATTACTACAATCTAGCTAATCAACATCTCCATCAGCTCACATACTTCCAGCAATTCTTAATTCCTCCACTTAGAAACATTTTATAATAGCACAGATCAAAAATACTCTTAAGCAAAAAGAAAAATGTTCTCAGCATCTCATACCCAGAGACAGAATAAAACAGTTACGTGAACACCATTCTGGAAAATTTCTTGACATCTCTGTGTATTGATACATTTTTGAAAATTAAAAAATTGGCAATACTATATATAGTTTGTAACCTGCTGTTTCACTTAACGGTGCGTAGTGGACACCGTTTCACCTCCAAAATGCATTTCAGTCTCATGCTTTCTTAATGATGTCATTGAAACACCTTTTTCCATCCCCCACAACCCTCCATTACACCCTCCTCTCCCTCCTGAGTGTTGCCTTTTGACTGAACCTAAAGACTTGCACCTTCACATACAAAAATATTCCAAATATATTTTTATTTCAAATCTGAAGGTGCCTACTTGGATGAGAGAAGAATCAATTCCTCTCTTTCCGGGTAGCTGTCTGTGGGAACTGAAACTAAACAACACCCTATGTGCAGTCCACCACAGGGAGGTTTTGTGCCTTTGAAGTTTGCACATTTTCCACTTTTTCACTGAGGTCCTTTATCCCCCCTAGAACTGTCACAGCTGGTGTTTTCCCCTAACAGCTGAAACTTTGTTCCCAGCTCAGGCTTTTCTGTCAGGTTTTCTCATTTCTGAAGCTGAGAATTCACCTGGGATGCTCTTCAATTCCTTATGCACGAGGCTGAAATAATTTCCCCAAAACATTTTGGAAAATATGTAGTAATTCCAGCAATTTAGGGCTCAAATAGGGATACTTCCTTTCATCCTTCCCAGTCACACTGATAAAGACAACAGAAGGTATAAAGACTCCTAGTCATGGTCCTCTATCCCTAGTTTCCAAGCTACTTCCTTAAAAAAAAATATATAGATAGATAGATGATTAGTAGAAATCCACTTTGTGTCTAATCTGTCAGATAACCTTCTGTAAACCCAAATAGAAATTTACCTCTTTGTCCTTAAATAATCAGAGAATCATTTCCAGTTGTGACTTTTTGACTCATTACATCTCCATTGAACTAATAAAACTAAAACAATTTTTAAATATCTTCAGTTTCGGGCAAAGTTAAGTCAGCATTCCCTGTAACCACCACTGCGGTTTCATTTCTAACGACTCACACAGAAGAACAGATGACCAGTCGAATACGAATTTGTATCATGAAGAAATGACTAAACACTTAATTCCTAACTTTCTTGGTATTGTGACTTATGACTCATTCCTTTAAAAATACATCCCCTTGGTGTATCTCTTAAACAAAAGATGACAGAAGGGCTGGGTGTCTCATCCAAGTCACAAGGTTCTAATCCTTACTTCCTTAAATAAGACTACAAAGGATTATGAACTTTTTTAGGAAAAATAAATTCTCCAGAACATTACAAAGAATCTTTTGTTATCTTCTTTTAGGTTTGGTTTTAATAATAGTCAATCAAATACTTAAACATACATTTTATTGAGTACATCAGATGCCGTTATTGGAGATGCAAAAGAATTAGAGTTTATACCAGCTCTGAAATCTATAAAGAGAGACACCCATGTAAACAAGCTATTGCCTCACAATTTAATACTTACTCTAATGGAAAAACCAAAGAAAGAATGATTAATTCTATTGGGTATTTGTCTGGCTTTTGAGTCTTGGCAAATAAAAAGTACTTTATCAAATAACGAAGATGAAGAAAGGCATCACTGGGTGAGGTGGAGGTAGAGACAGCAGGCTAAGCAGATGTACAGGTGTGAGTAGAAATGGCATAGTTGAGGGCTTTCAGGAGCCCCGTGTAACCAGAGCTCTGGTCTCACTCTGGGACCCACAAACTCCTGGACCTGTCCAGCAGTATGTTAAGGTCTGTGGAAAACCAAGACATGGGCAGGTCACAGTTGCCCGACGTTTCTTTGTGTTCATTTAATTTTATGTCAGTTTTAGCTAGTAGTTATTTTACACATTTTTAAAAACTATAATAAACATGAATAGATTGTGCAGCATAATTCAAAAACTTCATGAATTCCTTCTTTAAAACAAGTAGACTTTAGTTACAGATATCTATTTCATGCTGTAACTCCTCTCACCATCCATCTACTACAACCTTTGCCCCTGAGGTCTCGGGCCCTTCAAATCGCCCATGTCTTCAGTTGAGAAGTGCTGGACTAAACATGGGTTACCCTGGTAAAGAGAGACAGGAAATGAGGTCACAAAAATAACACACCACTGTCTAGATATCTTTCAGGGTATCATTCATAACTCTGCACAGGGCTTCATATGCCAGATTAAGGATATTTAAGCAGAACAATGCCTGGGTCGAATCCCTGATTGAGAATATTCCATGGAAATTTAGCATATAAATTAGAGGGAAGAAGATAGAACAAGGGACTATTGCCACTGTCTAGGTGAGAGATAAAACATATCTAATATGAGAGAGAGACAGAGGATGGCTAAGAGGAGATGTATTATTAGGTACTGAACAAAGACAAATGATAAGATTTAGTAATATTTTGACTGTGGGCAGTAAAAGAGGAGTCAGGGATGACTCAGATTTCTAGTTTTGTTGACTGATAGACCGTAATGCCATTATCTAAGATAAAATATAAAAGAGAAAAGATAGCTGAAAAATATTGAAAGATAATGATTTGACTTTGATTCTGCTAAACTGTGGTGCCTGTAATTCCTTCACTCATTCAAGACTTTTATTTAGTAACTATTCAGCACCAGGATCTGAATTGGATGAGTGGTGAGAAATATTCAACAGCTTGTGGAAATTCAGATCTGCAGCTTAAGAGACACATTAGGGTGAGACCAGAGAAATGAAAGTCACTGATGTCTTTAGAGGTGGCTCTGGAAGTTAAGGGGAATAGATATGGTGCCACCAGGAGAGTCCAAAGAATAAAATGACTCGGGACCCAGATTAGGGTAAAATTAATTTCTCAGTCCAGAGAGTGAAGATCCCAGGAAAAGACTGTTACAACATTTAGAGAAGACTTCCTCCTAGGTAGTTTTTCTTTTTCATGATTTCTATAGTAAAATATATTTTGGTTTTGCAAACACAAACTCTTCAGAAATTTGAAAGAATTAACATGACTTACATAAAAATTTAATCTTCATTTAGGATTAAGTCTCATGTATGTTATAAATCTATTTCTTTTTCATTAAATATTTCATTTATATTGACGTGAAGAATTAATTTATACCAATTACTGCAGTCAATTGCATTACTTTATTAAATTCTCCTAGGTTACAAACTTAGCAGTTGCAATTATTTTTTACAAGAAAGGACGGAAACTGTTCAGAGATGATTTTCTCTCTGTGAGTTCCCTAAGGACCCATAATCACAAACAAAACGATCCTTAGAGTTACTCGGGGATTCAGGCTTTTCCCCCTGAGATACTACTTCCAGCTTGAGTCAAGCTCTATACACAAGTTATTTTGCCAAGAGGGAAATATTAAACACATCAGCGATTCTGGGACGTGCACCACACTGTGGGACTCGATTGCCTCTCCACACCCGAATTTAAGGGCAGGTTCCTAAGGAGGCTCCAGCTCGCCCTAGGAACCGCCTTAGCAGTTTCACCCCCTTCCCCTAGAGATCACACCCCAGGATGCTCCTTCGGATAAGATTGTGGTGGTTGCGGATTATGGACCAAAACCGTCAGAGTGGAAAACAAGCCGAATCACTGCCGCCCTAGCCTCAGTTTGCTAAACTCTTTCCTTGCCATTAGGTCTACTCAGACTTCCCCGTTTCTGTTGGATGACGTCACATCATAGTAACCAATCCCAACCTGTTCTAAATGAGCCTGTGAGGGAGGGGGAACTCTATTGGTGGCAGTGCTTTGTCAATCTCAGCAGAAGACCTGCCTCTTTTCTCTTAGCAATCAGTGCGTCCTAGCAACTCCCAGGCGAGGCGTTTATGCTGTTGGGATTTGTTTTTCTGTGAGTCCAGCTCCTATCTCCAGCTCTCCAGGGAGGTTTTCTCCAGAGTACTGCAGAGGCTTCTTTCCCTTCACTTTAGCAATACTTTATCAGGTAAGAGCAGCTCTGAAAGGGAAAAAAAGGAGTGGAAAAAAGTATTGTATGCACTCCTTCAAGGGTGTTTGGAAACTTTCTGGGGTGTGCTAGTTGCTGAACACACTAAATAAATAAACCAATAAGATTTCTACTGCTTTCAAGCGCTTCCAGTCCAGGAAGGGAGACAAAAATAGCAACCAGCTAACGACTATCTAAGAACTTTGAGGGCGGTACTCCTTGTTTACAGGTTGTTCATCTTTAGTGAAGCTCACATCGCCTGGCACATTGTGGGAGCTCAACAAGTCATGAAAGAATGAACTAATGAATATGAAAATGACGTGATCCTGGCGATTTATCAGTGTGGGGGAATCAAAAAAGATTAATGTAGGAGGAAGTAGAGAGATGACTTCTGGACTGTTAAAAAAAAAGGTCAGGAAGATAAACAGATAAATGGGGAACATGAACACTTTGAAAGTAAACATCTTGTCTTCTTCTAGTGATTAGTTTCCCTCATAGCTAATTGTCGATAGGGGAAAAGTTATGACTCCCAACCTGCTAGATGTCAGTTACGCTGAGTTCATGTTCCCTGAAGTCGCTGAATGAACTCTAAGGAACAAAGGAGGTTAAGAGTAGGAAATTTATTGAGAGAGAGAAAGCCCCTGAGAGACAGGGGGGACCCGAGTGGGTTGCCAACGAGCCCACTTTTCGGGGGAAGTTTTATAGAGCAAAATCATGAGGCAGGTACAATGTGTGTCAAAATGATGATTAACCAATAATATTACAAGTGTAGTGGCTTAGGTAATATTGATCCAATGAGGAAGAAGGTCACATAGTAAATGAACATGGAAAGAATAAAGACGTTCCAGGATGAGGTGGATCTGGAGGTCTTGGTTGCCCACCTGGGTGACCTAGACTTTATCAGATCAGATGAGTGTAATCGTCAGTTCATTGTTTATCGCTTGGCCAGGGGTGTAGCTCTGGTCTTTCCATCCTTTTCTTGAGGCCTGACCTTCACTGGATGTGCCTTTAGCCATAGTTGTAATGTATTCTCCTCTTGTGTATTGACTCCATTGAGGGCCCAGCCCTGTCTGACTGCCTAGAATGTTTCTGCCTTACTAGGCTGTCTCTAATACTATCTCCTCCCTCTATATGCTGAATGCTGAATAAATTTACAGCAATCTTCCAGCCAGTTCTGCATTTGAGGTGCTCTGTCTTGACAAAGGCCTGGCATAATTAACTACTCATGGAGTGATTAGAATGTGTCACAGAGAACAAGATTGTTTCAGCCTGAGACAGACAGGGAAGCGTCTAAGAAGTCATATGGGAGTTAAGCCTCGAAGGATGACTAAAATTTAAGCAGAGAAATGTATGCAGTATGTGGACAGGCGGAGCGGAAGGTGCTGGAGGGACGGTATTCTCTGGAGGGAGGTGGCAAAGTACTGGAACCGTTGATGATGAGGGGTAACCCTGTGAGGCTGGACCAGAACAGGAAAGGCAGATGGAATGAGGCTGATCATGAAGGGTGCTGAAGACCGCACTTACAAGTTTGGACTCTGTCCTCTTCTACAAAGTCTGTTCTGCAGAACACCAATCCAAGAATGCCTTGTAATGCTTTTTAAAATGTAGGGTTCCAAGCTCAGGTAGACCTGCAGAATTGGGGGTCAGGATATTTACATTTTAAATGAGCTCCATTTTTATAATATTGGAAGAGCACACTACTATGGACAATAAGGACTCACAAAAGTCATTATATAGAGCCAGGCTTTTGTGGTACACATCGCTAATCCCAGCAGTCTAGGAGGCTGATGCAGGAGAATTCCAAGTTTGAGCAGCTTGAGCAACTTAGCAATATATGGAGACTGTGTTAAAATTTTAAAAAAAAGTTTAAAAGGGCTAGCAATGTAGCTCGGCATGAAGGCCCTGAGTTTAATTCCTAATGTCACCCCTCTCAAAATTAATTACAGAGGTAAGTGGCTTAATAAGATTTACATTTGCAGGCAGTCTGTGTGATTGTTTCAGTGAGCACACAGGCAAGGGGGGGGGCAATTAAGTGTCATGATTTAGGTTAGAGAGTGAAGGAGTGGAATCTGTGGATTTGTTTTTTCATTTCCTTTTCACTAACCGCTAAATGAAATACATGCATTAGCTAACAAACCACAGAAGCATTAGCAAGATCTGTGACTTTGTTATCAAGAGAAATTACAGCTCTTTTCATATTAAGTTACAAATATGGCAGATATATTATTTATGCTCATCAGTACCTCAAAATTAGAGTAGTTATTAAAACTACCGCTAGATCTTATTATTCAATGTGTTAATAATAAAGAAGCACATGGATTAATATATCATAGATTTAAAATATTTCAGTAACTGTATTTCAATATATGGTTGTAATGTTGTGTTTTTATTTAATACATGATCTTTACTAGGCTATAAAAGGGATCCATGCAACCAAATGGATTAGGAGCTCTGATCTAGAAGGACATGTTGGAGGCCTGAACTAGAGAAAGCTATGGGAGAGGAAGGCTGAAAATTCAGGAGGCCTTTCAAAGGGAAGATAGATAGGTGTTATGGTTTGTGTCTAGATTTCCCCCCAAAGCCTCATGCACTCATAGGTGGAGCTTTTTCAGAGGTGGGTGAATCTAGGGTGTGTGATGCTGCAATTAAGGGCGTGTGATTACTAAATCAATCCACTGATTGGTTTGGCACCACCCTAATCCCAGCAGGCTGGATAAAATATAAGGGATAGAAACAGGCTTGCCTACCCCTTGCTTACCTCCTTGCTTACCTTGCTGCCTTCTGCCTGTCTGTCACCCTGCCTTGGAGTCAGCCGATTATGGACTGAAACCTCTATGAACTGTGAACCAAATAAACCTTTCTTCCCTTAACTTTGGGTGTTGGTTATTTTGTCTCAGCAATGAGAAAAGTAACCAAAACAATAGGATAGTATCTATATAAAGGAGTAAATATCCAACCTTGGAAAGAAGTGGAAGTAAGTAGAAGAAAGAGAAACAACAGTAGTAGACTCATGGGAAACATTGTAGGAATGGTCATCTCTGAGGGGTTGGATGTTTTGTACTTCTTGGAAGATAGAGAACTCTGAAGACCTATGGGGGTCTTAGTGAGGATTTACCAAGAAGCAGAAGTTCTTGAAGACATGTTTAACAGATGCCCAAGATGTTAGCCTTGACTTTCATTCTAGATATGTGTTTTCTTAAAAAAAAAAAAAAAAAAAAGATGAGCAGCAAGGATGATGAGTTTGTAAGTACTTTAGAAGGAGAAAATGATTATAACTGCTTTGAAAAAGTCAGTAATTGAGGAAGACTTGGGAAGAAATGTTTTCCTAAGGAAGATCCTGGGTGAAGAAAAGATACCATTGCTACAGTTCTTTTCAGAGTCAAGATCTCACAGCTGGGAACAAGGCACACATGCACATTACAACAAGTGGGAACCTGCCAACAGCTGGCTGCATCACATGAACAAGGAGAAAAGAGAAAATTAATAACTGTTTAAACCATTGTGTGTGTAAGTTACAGTTTGCATCACTTATTCCTTCAGCTGCGGTAGCCGTTCTCCTAAATATTAGCAGCATCATAAGAAAGTGAGTGACAGACAATTCTGGAGAGTTAACCTGGAACCAGGTCATGGACAGCTCTGAACACGGTGTTCTTCAGAGTCAGTAGAGGACTCCACAGAATTTGAAATTCTATATGGCGGACTAACTAGTACCCACATTCGTCAGCCCCTAAAGTCTGTTTTTGTTAACAGAGATCGTAGAAATCACACCCCTAACCATTAAATGGTGTGGGGCAGAGGTGGGCATCCTGGAGAACTCAGGGGCTGCTGCCACAGTGACAACCTTGGCTAGTTGTCCATCCTGTTAAAAGTGCCGAGCGATTCCATAGAATACCTCCAGAGGCATCCATTGGCAGCACAAACAGGCCTTGTTGCTTACATGTGCACATGCGCACATGCAAATGCAAAAATCTGGCTTAAATTATTTTAATTTAAAAATTGTGTACATGTATGCACTTTGCGGGCCTGCCTCTCCTAGGAGACTTTAAACTCCTCTTTGTGGCTGGGGCATGGAGCCCAGCACAAGACAGCACAGAGCAACCACCTAAGATGGGAACTGGGCGAGGTGGGAGGCCCGGTGCCCTCTCTTGTGCTCCCACGACAGCGCCCCTCCCCCAACTGAAACTTTGAAGTTTTGGCAGGTTGCCATCTTGTGCTTCAGCTGAATGGTTCTGCTGGAACTAGATCTTATCAGCAACTTTGCTGCAATAAACCTTTGGTCACAGAACCATTCTGTTGATAATGCATGTTGTTTCAGTCCAGGCAAAACCTAGAAAATACATTGTTCACTGCATGATAATGCTTAATAGTTGAAATTGTAAACTAGAATTTACTAATCATGCTCTATCTTTATATAGACTTAAGTCAGAACCATGGGTCCAAAATCTCCACAAAGAAAGACCCCAAGTGGCCAGAAGTCAACAGCCGGCAAAAAGAAACAAAAACCAGTATTACCTGGTAGGATCATCTTTCATTTAATGGGTTGTATTGGCAGGCAAAATGATTATCGTTTTCTGTATCGGATAAAATGAAATATTTTTGCTGTCATAAAGCCAAACACATACAGAATTAAGTATCTGGGGCTTTATTTTTTTCTTGGGATTCATTTCATTATGATATCAATTAAATGCTACGTAATAAATGCCATAGCAAATATCTCACTGATAACTCTCTGAGAAAGACAATTACTTGCATATAATTATTTATAAAATAGTTTAAATGTTTCATTATATGTTTTAAGTTTTGAGGTCTGGTTAAAAAAATTGTAATAAGCTGAGATATACATTTGATTCACAAATGTAAATTTGTCATCATTTTATTTTATTTTAGCTAATGAAGAAGAGGAACCAGTAAATATGGGAAGCATGGGTAAGTATAAATAGAATTTGTATCCCCAGTTTTATAACATTTTAATATGCAATAAGCAGGCAAGAATACTACACACTGAAGTGATCAAAATGTAAAAAAAGCTAAAATTCTACCATGTGATTTAGAATAAAAATTAAAGATTTTAGTAAAGAATAAAAAAGAGTGAAAAAGAGAATTAACTGAGTAAGAGAATTTCAAACTGATTTAGATTTAATAATAGAATAGTAATAGATTTAGTAAATAAATTTAGACCAAGCAATACCTTCAAAATCTATTATGTGATTATTGCAAGATCTTTTGTGACTGTGAGGTGTTGTAAGTCTGTAAATTATTACTTTTATTGGAATAGTACTTTCCAAACTCTGGTTCATTGGCAATGTTCATCTGCTTCTTGGTCAGATTCCACTATTTTAAGGAGATGGACTGAGTTTTCAAGCAAATAAACTACAACTTAAACAACCAATCTAATACCTTTTCTTTTAAAGGCTAAATAATTTTTATTCCTACAAAAGAGAAAACCTCTTTCAGAGTTGACTTAGAGGAAGATTTTGGCTTTTAATCATATAAGGCAGGTAAATATTTCTCAAATTTTTATGCAACTATCTCCTTGTAATTGAGATCTAGACCCCATCTCCCCCTCAAGAGGCTTTTCTCTTTCATAGCACTTACAATTCTGAAGTTAAAGTTGTATATTAGTCAGCTTCCTGTCACTGTAACAAATACCTGAGGTAATTAACTTAAAAAGATACAGGTTTATTTGGGCTCATAGTTTTGGGGGCTTCTGTCCATGAGTAGTTGACCCTGTTTTTTTTGTTTTTTTGTTTTTTTGTTGTTGGGAGGGGGCAACCTGTGTCAGTACATCATAGAAGAATGTGTGGCTGAGTAAAACCACTCAACTCATGGCATCAAAGTAAAAGAGAGAAAGAGGAAGGGACCAGCTTCCACAGTGCCCTTCAGAGACACACTCCAGTGGCCTAAAGATCCTCTCCCAGTCCCCATCTTTCAAAACTGCCACCATCTCCCAATAGTCCTGAGCTGGGGACCACGTCTTGAACACACAGGACTTTGGGGGATATTCCAGATCCAAAATATAATAAGTCAATTCTCATCATTCACGGAAGTTCTATAAAGTTGCTTCAGCTACTGAATTAGCCGATACCAAACTATTGTTCCTAAAGGAAATACAGGGTCAGATTCTTTCAAGCCTCTGTTCACATATTTATCAACTAGCTAATACATAACTTTGTTTTACGTGTGTTTCTGTTTAAACACTCTGTGTTCAGTGCGTGCCATTGATTCCCTGAACCTAGTCTTATTACTGTAACTGGTGACTGAATGAAGCTTATCTAAGACTCCAATTTTCTCCATAAATCACATCACAGACCTTGCGCTTAGGAACACTAGAAAGCACTTCAGCACTATGCTCTGGGACCATTTTAAGCAGCAAAATCAGAAAAAAAAAAAAAACCCACAAAAATGTAACACTAAAGAGACTCTTGAAAAGGACATGGGTACCTTTGCTGGACCATTATACTGTTTTCCACAAGTAGTTAATTGCACAGCCTGTGGAATTAGCCCTGATTCAGATCATCATTCCTCACTTAATTAATGACTGTTTAGCCTCAAATAACTTCATCTCACTGAACCTCTGCTCCCTCATCTGAAAACTTACAGTTGTAGAAAATAAGTTAGGCAGTATGTGTACATTTCCTTACATGGGGCTATCACTAAATAGGGTCCTGTTACTTCTTAGTACTATAAATAATACTATAATAGTAGAAAGATAGATCAATGAACAAAAACAGAGTCCCAAAAAAAAACCTCACTCATATATGTCAATTGATTTTGAACAAGGTATAAAAAGGCACAGGTGAAATATATAATGTATGCCCATTATTTAAATTAACTCTTTCAATCCGCAGGACCCATGTGTGTCGTTTACGATTTAAATTGCACAGTCCTCTTTCTTGGGCACGTAGTGAATTTGAAGCTTGACTTGAGTTGAGGCAGTGAGTTTGGAGCATGACTCGTGCTTGAGTCTGTCTTAGGCCCCTGCTCCAGCAGGCTGCTAGGAGAATAACTGCCCTCAACTGTGTCCTTTGGAATGTCCCCTCCGTTCCCTTCATGACTGTGCATGGAGAAGGAAGAAGACCCTCTTCTGGCTCAGCTCTGTTCACTCACCAGCCGGAAAGTAAAGCATCAGAACACAGAGACCCTGGTTTAGATCTCAGACACTCCTCTTCCAACTCCCAGTGGCTGATCTCAGAAATGTTACTTGGACTCTGTGAGCCTCGGTTTCCTTGGCTAAAAGTGAAGACAGTTATCCTAAGCAGCTGAGATGTTGTTGTTGTGGGCGTGGAGATCATAGCTGAGATGTTGTTGTGAAGATTAAATGAGTTAATAATACATATAAAGTGCTTGGAGCCACATTGGCAGGTGCTCCACGGGAGGTACTGTGAAAAACAGGGCGTTAGCACTGCTGGCCCTGAGGCTGGTGCCAGGCCAGCCCCTCACCCAGTACACATCGTCCTTGCGGCAGGCACTCCCGACCTCGGTCAGCTCCAGGGAGCCCCAAAGACCTTCTCATTTGCTGCAGCACATTTCTTCCTCTCTCTGGAGCAACTGGCCTCCCACTCTGAGGCTCAGGGCAGTTCGCTTCCTCGCTGATCTCCTCAGCAGCACTGCTGTGGCCTGAGACGCTGTCCTCAGCGTGTGCCTCAAAGCCCAAACGCGGCATTTCTTGTCTTCAGTTTTGCCCCAGCCTTCGGAGCTGGTCAGAACCTTCGGCCTTCCTCTTTTAGTTTGGATGTTACCCTGCTGGGCGTGGAGGTCGCAGCTGTGGAGGTCCCCGGCTGGCTGTCATCTACAGTGTCACCGAATGCCAGTCCCAGCTAGAAACAGTCCAGGAGGCTTCCTCACTTCGAGATAAAGGAATGTTAGCATCTATCTTGAAGTTATTTGAACAGATCCCGTTAGTGCAAAAGAATCATTTTTATGAAAAATGGAATTTGAAGCTATTAGAATTTGAAGCATGTGTTTAATGGGCTCAGGCAGCCTAGAATGGTCTTTTTTTTTTTTCTGTCATTATCTTCCCAGTTTCTTGGGTGGCAGATTGTTGTCTGGTTTTCCTGAACACCTGCAAAGCTTATTTAGTGCTTGCTGTCCCCTTTTCAATCCTAGTACAGTGAGAGTCTCACAGTTCCACCTAGTGGTGTTCTGAGGCAAAACTACAGAACTTTTATTGTGCACTCAACACAATATAAATTACCCTCCACCCTGTGACTGAGAAGGGTGGAGGGAACGGGCAGGCCTTCTGAGCTGGCAGAAGAGTAGCAAGGCCTGGTCTGTGTTGATTAACTGGGAGCAGGATTCTGTGCCCCACAAGCCAGGTCTCCTCTGTGAAATAGGAAGCCAGTGGGAGAGACAGACAGACAGACAGACAGACAGAGACAAAGGGAGAAGCAGACCAGGAGACAGGGTGGGGCATGTTAGGAAACCAACAGAAGCTTTGGACCAAGAGTTTTATTCTTAAAATCTACCCCGAGAAATAATTTTAAATGTAATAAAAAGTTTACATATGTATTTGTAAGGTTATTTATAGTCATTGGAAACAAACAAATAAAAATAGAATGCTTACCAATATAAGAATGGTTTTAAGTCATGCTACAGAATTAATTTTAAATGCTTTAAAAAATGATTTAATGCCATAATGAAATATTTGTGAAATAATAATAAGTACTAAAAGCAGCATTTAGAATTTCATATAAGGTACATATCAAGTAACTAAAATAAAATAGAGCAAAATATTAATGGAAGTTCTTCCTTGGTGGGTAGTGTTACAGGCCATTATTATTTTCTTCCTTTTAAATTTTGTTCAACATCTTTTAGAATGGTTGTATTTACTTTAAATATAAGAACAATAATTTTTAAGTTTTAAAATGTTTAACCAAGAGAGTTGTTAAAAGCATGTTTCTGTTGCTAATATTTTAAGTGGTTATATTTAATGTCCAAATTTCACTTTGTCTTTCCTAGGTCATCCAGAAATTTATCCGTTAGTATTGACGACCAAGACTCAGGAAATATTCAACTGCCGAATAGACGAAGATGTCACAGATGAAATACCATATAAACTTATCAAAAAAGAAGATATTTTTGAGGACTTACGCAACAGAGCTGCAGTATCTGATTTCCACCCAGTCAAAAAAGTTGTTCAGGTAAGTACAGTGGACCCTTTTGCTTTCAGTCTTACCTCAGGAAGTTGCTGGTATGTAATAACACAAGTTGGAGACATTGTTGAGTGCAAATCTGGCATTCCCCGCACTCTGAGCACGCACTAGCCTGTCCATTCCTCCCTGTGTGACGATCCTCTGAAAAAGCAAACTCCAGCAGAACCAGTTAACCAGTTGTCTTATTCTGCACACGGAAGAGCTCGTCCTTGCTCGATTTTAACTAGAATAGAAATACGCAAACTTGATTCTTTCCACGATTCTGGTGACAAATCGAGTTGGGTGAGAACTGAATCAAATTCAATGGTTAGGTTCAGTGTTGACCTGATGGGGAAATTTGTTGTGGTTCCTGTCCGGTTCAGCTGACGGCCAGAATCATGGAGAGAGTTGAGTTCGTGAACCGAGGTATCACCGTGTGTGTGTGTGTGTGTGTGTGTGTGTGTGTGTGTGTGTGTGTGTTTGTATCACTTGAATTGTTTTGTTCAGAATTTTGGCCTCATTGGTCTCCAAACGTGCTACAGAACACAACACCAGTGTTTCTCTCTTCCTGTTAGAAATAAAACTTTGTGGTACATTTCCCTGAGTCCATTGTGTTTGTAAGAGCTTTTTAATGTAATAATTTTGCAATTTGGGGTCAGCAGCTACAGTTTAGCACTATGTTTATCTTTTATGATTGGTCAACTAGAGAAATAGCAGTTTTGTATCCATATCTAAATAAACTGAATGGCTGCTGAAAGTTCATCTTCTCTTTTGATTATATCCCCACAGGAATATCCTGGAAATGAGCTTCTACTTGTTTATGACAAAGACTTCAAATACGGGTTAAACTTTTATATTATTGGAACTGAAGAGGGCAAGGAAAATTATTTCAATGTAAGCAAATACCAAGCCTGAGGTTTATTGATTGTTGGAAGGAAGCTGTTAGCTCTGGGGAATCCGTACATGGTATCATTATTCCTTTTCAGCTCTGTTTCCCAGGGGCCTAGATCAGACTCAGGTACCTAGAACAGGTAACCAGTAAATGTGGGGTTGACAGAATCGAACATCTCAGGGTACACGCCCTTCACTTGTTTGCCCTTTATTGACCAGCGAGAGAGGAAATAGATCTGGAGAAGCCCGCCGTCCCAGGAGCAGCACCCCGACCCTCATTCCCTTTTCAAGTCATCCCTATTTCCCCGACTGTGACTGGGTAAGCTGCTGAAGCTCGTATCTTTCAAATGGTAGCACCAATAGTCCTGATTTCCAGGGCGATTGTGAGAATTAAATGGTGTAAGACAAATACAGTCCTTTGTTCAAGATAGGCAAGAAAGACAAGAGATTGAGGAACTTTGTCCAACAGTCCTGCAATGTCATTTGGTCAAATTGAAGAGAACGATGTGAAAGGTTTGGTCAAATTGTTTGAGGAAAGCAGAGAAGTTTGCATGGTTGTTCAATAAGCAAGAAAAAATAAAAGAAGGCCATTGAATTTTAAAATATTGAACAATTTTTAATTAAAAACAATCTTTCACTTTGCCTTAATATGTTCATTTTTATCATTGCTTTTCTCAGTTTTTAGTGTTTCGTTATTGTGAAATATTTTAAAAATACAGAAAAATACAGTGAGTAGTATAACAAATATCTATACCATCATCACTCAAAATGAATATTTACTTCAATACTTTTTTAAAAAGGAAAATTTTTAACTGATTCTAAAGTTGTTATATTACCTTCTTGTCCATGATTTTATGCTTTCACCATATATGTATACTCCACAAAAAAGTGCATTTCACTTTTATTAAGTTTTATATATCAATTGCATCATTTCATATAAATCATTCTACAACTCTAAAAACTTTTATTATATGTTAGCAATAAATAACGAATACATTTATCTTCTGATACATATAACTATCACATCTTGATCTCTTTTGTTCTACAACTTTTGTTTTTCACTGACTTATAAAATTATAGGATCTATAAATATTAATATATTTAGACCTCATATATATGTAGGTTGAGTTTGTTCACTGTACTTGTTTTGTGAGATTTTATTTTACGATCACACCATACTGTCACCCATTCATTTCCTTAGCGATATCCATTTTGCTGTCCATTTTTTCACTACGACAAATAAAGCAGCTCTGAATATCTAGGTTTTGAAAGATTCACTCCTAGTATTTATGGGATATCATGTTTTTTCATGCTTATATTTCTCTTGTCAAAGAACCTTTCATTAAATCAGAAAAAAATTAGTTTTCTATTTTATAATCAAATTTAGAATTTTGTATTCACAGGCATGTGTAGTAAATGCTTTTTTCTTATGTTGTGTCATTTCCTTATTTCTTTTCCCATCTTTTTCTCTTATCTGCTTCCTGTATATTTGATCATCAAGGATGTTCTTTACCCATCTTTGCATAGTTTACTTCTCATAACTCAAAGGCATTAACTGATAAAGAAAATAAATAGGAAATGCTAATAAACTTATATAAAACTAAAGTTTATACATGCAAAATATATGCATGTGCATATAAACCTAAATTTGTCATGTATTTTAGAATGCTATTTATTTTGCTCTAGACCCCAGAAGTGCCAGAAGAACAAGAAGAACATAAGGAACTTATTCTTGAAGAGTCGTATACTTACCAACCGCCTGTCTCTAAACCTTGGGTGTCTTTGGGCAGTGAAAAAGAAATTGAGGAAGAAGCAGTTAAGAAATCTACAAAACAGGTCAGAGCCTGTTTTGTTAAATATGATCACCAGTCATCCATCACCTCCCTGTATATGAACATTTATTCTCAAGAGATCAACACAGTCTGTTACATGTGCTATGGGAGTGTGCTTTTTGGTTTTGTTTTCATACAATAATTTTCTTAGGCAGGTGTTATGAGTTGAATCTGCCCCCCTAAAAATATATGTCAGAGTCTTGATCCCAGTACCTCAAAATGTGACCCTCTTTGCAAATATGGTCTTAGAAGATATAATCAGTTAAGATGAAGTTACATTAGAGTATGTTGGCTCCTAATCCAAATTGAGCCATGTCCTCATAAGAAGAAGGCCATGGTGGACATAGAGACACAGGGAGGACACCAGGTGAAGAAGGAGGTAGAGATGGGAGGGGTATATCTACAACTCAAGGAACACTAAGAATTGCTGGCCAACACCAGAAACTGGCAGCAAAATGAGGACAGATCTTTTTCCCTCGGCCTTCAGAAGAAACCAATCCTCCAACACTTTAATTTCAGACTATCAACTTCCACAACTATAAGAGATAAATCGCTGGGTTTTAAGCCACCCAGTTTGTCATTTTTTGGCTATGGCAACCCTGAGAAATGAGTACAATGGCATTTCCTCCCAGAGCAACTCCTGTGAGGAGGATTTGTGTGTGAATGACTTATGGCAGTGTCCCTTAAGATAACATGAAGAGCAGCGGGACAGGGACTTGGAATAAGCCCTGCAGGGAGCAATCTCAGGCAAAAGCCCAGAGAGGGAAGGTGTCAGCCTGAATGCTTAGAGGAACCCTGGAGTATAGATTACGCTTTAAAGTTGTCCCAAAAAGCAGCCAAGAAGATGAGCTTCCATATTGCTCCTATCAGTCCACCATTGCTACGATGCAGTCACTTTCTGTTGTTTGTACCTGCAGACAAAGTGGTCTTACCACAGCAGCCCATCAAAGAGGCTCGGTGCAGCCCATAGGAATGGAAAGCACATGGAGCTGAAGGGGAAGCCGTAGTGTATAGAGGGCCCTGAGGGGATCTGGGCAGATTAGTACAGTTCACCACACATCCGTTTTGCTCCAGGGACTTCACTATGTTACTTTTGCTGTTTACATATGTTGCAGGTTACATACATGATTTCTCGAAAACGAAGTGATTTTGGTGCACCAATTACATTCAGTGACCAAAATGCTTCCAGTGTAAAAGATGCCTACATTGAATGTACAGCCTACCCGGATAAAAATTTCACCCTTAAACAGCTGGAGAAAAATGTTGGTATGCAAGCAGTCCCCCAAGTCAAGGACACAAGTACTCAGACAAAGTGGTAAGTACAGAATGAGTTTACGTATTTTTGTTATTTTTGTAATTACTAGACAATCTAGCGACTTTTCTGATAATTTGGGATGACAATGATGGCGTGGAGCTCCACAGAGTAATTCAACTCAGGAACATCTAACTAGCCTTGATAATACCTTCAAAAATCTTAAGAAAATTAGATATAGTTATACAAAGACTATCCAGTGCAAAAACGAGTGATGTTAATAATTACAGTGCTAGTCATCTCTCATCTGGAATACTTCTACTCCCTCATAACTGTTCTGTTCTACCACCTAAGTGATGATTTTTACAATTCAAATTAGATAGTCTTCATTGGCTAGATTTCATATTTGGCTCACCATTACAGAAATACAGCCATCTAGAGCCTTTGGGATAGCATCTAAGGTCCTCTTTCCTCCTCGATGAGGTAGACAGAGAAGTGGCAGACTGTAGGAAACTTTAAAGTTCTAAAGCAAAAAAGAGACAGGATGGTAAGACTGTTAAGACGATCCAGGCAGTAGGGGTTGGAGGACTGGAAAGAGGGAGGTGAGGAGACTGATCATGTAGAAGCCTATTCTAGGGTGACCAGTGTGAATACAGCAGGAACACAGAGGCCTGGAGAGGAGGGGGCTGAAAGGAGTACATACAAGATTCTATGCATCCCATCATTAAGACAAACACACAATAGCACGGCTCCGCCACCTATTACCTAACATCTCTGCCTTTCTGTGCAACAAAACTCCTCATGGCAACTATCCACACGGTCTGGTTTCACTTTCTCTTGCACCGTTCAGTTGTGAGCCCACTCTGAGTAGTCTTAGAGAGCAGTCTGTACTCTCTGATTGCCCAACCCAGTTATTCATTTTCAGACCTTCTCTTACTTCATTTCTCCGTGATAATTAACAAGATTGACTATTTTTCTTTCTTGAAACATTTTTCTTCCATTTGCCTTAGAGACAACTCTGATTAGTCAGCTCTTAACTCACTGGCAGCTCCTTCTTAATCTCTTTTATAGATCTTCTCCCAAGTTTCTAAATATTGAAGGATCCCCATACCTGTCTCCTTTTGATCTTTTCTCTAACCAGACTTAATCTTGGGGTGACTTTCTGCAGTCCTGTGGTGTTTTCTATCATGTGTTTGCTGATGACTCCCAAATCTACACTTAACCTCCATCTCTCCCCTACACTGTTTCTTCATCTACTTGAACACTGACACGTGTCTCAGAATTCAGTGCCCAACAACAAACTTCTGACTTTTCTGCTTCCAAACCTGAAACTTCCTGCATCTTCCTCATCTTGGTAAATAGTAATTATATTTTCCTAATTACTGAGAACAAAAATCTTGGATCTTATTGGCTATATCTTCAAAATACTCCCACTGCTCTCACCCTGAATGAAGCCATCATCATCTCTTGTTTAATTTGTATAATTCTTTTTCACTGTGTTTTGCTACCCATCTTTCCCCTCCTACCTTATGTTCTCTGTTAAAGAGCCACAGTAATCCTGTTAAAGTATGTCAGTTCATTCACTGACCCACGTCCTCCAGTGGTTTCTCATCCTGAAGGCACTGACAAGGCTTCGTGTGACCTGGTCCCCTTTCTCCCTCTAACCTCGTTTCTCACATTTCCTCTTACTCATCCAGCCCAGTCATTCTGGCTTCCTTGTTTCTTGAATTCTTTGAACATGTGCATGCCCAGTATGTTGTTACTTACAGTTTCTCTACACAGAATTCCCTTTCCCCAGATATCTTTATGGCTCCTTCCATCCTTCATTCAGATTCTCCTCAAATGAGGCCTCCGTGACAGTCCTAAATAAAAGCAACAACTCCTATTACTGTCTGTCTGCTTGGTCTTATCTTTCATCATGGTTCTCTCATTCCTCAATAGTGTATTTTTCATTGTCTCTCGTCTCCCCACTCTCCTTACAATTTAAACTCCATGGGGCAGGAACTTTGTCTTTCTGTATTTGCTAAATCTCTAACTCCTAACATGGTTCCTGGTAGGTACTTATTAAATGGAGCGGGGTGGGGAGGAAAAGGATTAAGTTAAGGAAAGAGATGAAGTTTAGGAAGCATGTGCAGCATAATGGTGCATTTATGTTCAGAGTTATGAAGTACACAGGGAGAGAGCTCCAAAGAACCAAGAGACAGAAGCATAGACTGTAATACAAGGAAAAAAACTCCCTTCAAACCTTTGAAAACCAATTCAGAAACCACGCAAGTGCCATGTCAAAGTCAGGGTACGTACACATGGACAGCAAAGTTGGGCCGAAACAGATCGGAAACCGGGGAAACAGATGAGCCGACAGGACAGAACCAGAGGAAGTGAAGAGGACTGGTAGTCAAGTCCTAACAGGGAATGAGGACATGAGAGACTCATAAACACCAGAAGTGAGAGAAAGACAGAAAGGAGCGAGGTAGTCTGTAAGTACGAAGAACCTTGGAGTTTGAGACCAGTTTCTCTGCCAAGCCAGCCAGAGCGTTCTGCTGTGTTTCTTTTTTTTTTAGTTTTTAAATTTTATTTTATTAGTATGTGTTTGTAATTCATGCAGTTTGTAATCATTCTGGGGAGTGGTTACATATTAGAGCCTGTTTTGGGGTTTTTTTTTAATTCCCCTTCCCTCCTCTTCACCCCTCCTCCTCTGGTTCCCCAATCACCCTTTCCACACTTGTTGATACTATTTGTCTTAATGGTTTGTAATGTTTACATTTATTAGGCCTATTGGGTTCCTGTATACGGCATATCTTTATTCCTCTCATTTCCCCTCCCCTTCCCCCGCCCCTTGTTCCCTTGGCCTGTTTTCCTATTGTACAAAATCTGTCCCCTTGTCTCTTTTATCCTTCTTTTACCACTTTCTTTCTTTTTTTAAAATTTCATTTTAATGGTTTTATCTGCTGTGTTGCTACCAGGGTACAGACAAGTCTCATGAATGAGTCCGCCAGGGTGGACTCAGTAGATAGACGCAGAGGGGACAGTAAACCTTCCACAAAAGGGAGCCGAGTCGTTGAAGTTTGGGTACATTCAACTAGGCTCTCAGTGAATGTGGACTGAGAATAACAGTGACAGCTGTAGGAGGAATAAGTATATGAGAAATAAAGGCAGATCTTGACTCACAAAATGGAAAAAAAAAATAAAAGGAATTCAAATGGTTCAAACTTGGATGACTGGGAGAATCCTGGTACCGCTTCCTAAGCTCAGGAAATCAGGAGGGGTAACTGGTAGGAGGTGAAGAAGATTGGGCGAGTGTGATGGAAGAAATCATGACAATTCATGACAGAGGTTCAAAGAAAAATGACAGTGAGAGAAAATGCTTAGTGTTCCTGCCACACGCCAGGCGATCTTCCAAGTGCCTTACACATATCCACTGAGTCTTCGTGACTGCCCTTTGAAGGGGGTGTTATCCCCATTTACAAAGAAACTGAGGCAGAAGTTAAGATAAAAGCTCAATGTTTAGAACATAATTTAAATTGAAACAATAATAGCTTTTCTAAGAAGCAACAAAACGATTACATTTTAAAAATAAATAAGAGCAGCTTTTCATTATGTTGCAGATTTGATAAACCTCCCCTGGGCACTGTATAATTTTTTACTTGTTCCCACCTGGAGGATAGAAGTGAAAAGGTAAAAATAGGATTTGAACCCAAGTCTCTCTGGTTCCAATATTAATGTTCTTTCTGATATTACCACCACTCAGCCTTCTGCCATGGGTATCAATCTAGGCAAGAAAAAATCTGCTCTATTGAATGTAATCAAAAGTCTCTTTACCCTTCTGATTATTCTTTATTCAGCATATTTGCCACTCGCAGACACACTTTACTGATGTTTGCTCAACAAACACAGATTAAATACTTGGTATTTTATTGATCCCTTCAGATGTGCTAAGCCCTCTTTTAAAGCTGAGCTTGTATTAATACATTCCGTCCTTACACTGACCCCATGAGCTAGATGTTGGAAGAATTTCATTTAGAGATGAGAAAACAGGCCCAGAGAGGTTACATAATTAGCTCAGGGTCACTTGAGTCAGAGCCAGGCTTCCAGCCTCAGAGTCCACTCTGATAACAAGGGCGGCACCATCTGCCGAGTCCCAGCCCCACGTCCTGGAATCAGAGGCGCCCTCCGTGTTGTGAGAGAGATGGCAGTGAAGGCCAAGGCACAAAGCCATGTAACTGCTCACGGTGAGGCCTGCCCCAGGGGCAGCCTGGACAGAACAGATCCCTTTAAGAGCCGCGCTACCGCCCCTGCCTGATCGGAACTTGCTCCTAATTTTGTATCCTTGGAGTAAGATTTCTCACCTCAATACAACCAACATTTGGGGCTAATAACATTTGTGCGTGTGGCGGCAGGGTGAGGGGGCGCTTTCTTGTGCTTTGTAGGATCCTTAACAGCATCTCTAGACTCTACCCATGAGACACCAGTAGCACTTCCCAGTTGTGACAGCCAAACCTGTTTTCAGACCTTGTGGGGGGAGCAGGGTGTGTTGTGCTGGTTAAGAAATACTGATGGGCTGGGGATTTAGCTCAGTGTTAGAGCGCGCGCCTAGCAAACACAAGGCCCCCAGTTCAATCCCCAGCACCAAAAAAAACAAAAAAAAAAGTATATTGATATAATCAGATAAAGAGAGAGAAGACTATCAAGTTAGTGTGGCAAATGATAATGATGAATCTAGGTGACGGGTATGCGGGAGTTCCTTATGTCCTCTTACAACCTTTCTATACGTTTACGAAGATTTCTAAATAAAAAATTTTACAAAATAAAACCTTTAAAATTATGTCAGAGAGAAATACATGTGGACTTCTAATGATGGTCACGATCAATAAAGGAAAAATCCAACCACAGAATTTAGATATAGAGTAATATCCTAATACCGCTGTCACTGAGACAAACTTATGACCTGTATTTGCTTTTCTTTATCTATTTTTGATATATTAGGACATACCCCAAAAATGCTAGTACACAATATTATTCAAGAGAATTCTCAGAAGAGGAAAAAGAGAGAGTTGAACAATCAAAATCTTTGACTGATTTTCTTAACAATGTGTCCACAAGGTAAAAAAAAAAAAGTTGTACATTAAATTTTTAAAATATAACATAAAATGTGTATGTTTACTTATAATATTAAGTCTTAGTAAGCAATTTTATGTAAGATGTCTAGATAGAAAGTATGAAGACAATTACTGGCCGTTCATGAGCTTATCATGCATTCTACAGATTCTTCACATTGCTTAGAAGTATTTTACCTTTCCATTGCTAAGAAATCTCCTAGACCTTTTACATTAGGGCCACATCAAACACAGTGTGACTGAGTGAATGTCTGAGGATGTTTTCCTAATTGCAAATTAACAATTACAGGTTTAGTATACCATATTCAAATTGCTTAGGACCAGATTTCAGATTTTGATACGCAAGAGGTTGGAATATTTACATACACATAATGAGACACCTTGGGATAAGTCCCAAATCTAAACACACCATTCATTTGTTTCGTATATACCTTATGCATTTAGCCTGAAGATAATTTTATATAATATTCTTAATAATTTTCTTCATGAAACAAAGTTCCATGATATGGAATGTTCCACTTATGGTGACATGTCCATGTCTAACAGGTGCAAATTTTTGGATTAAGGATGTTCGAGCTATATTTGTATTTACCATAGTTTCTTTTATTTAAGGCCTTTTCTTCACTTCTCACACCACTTCTCAGCTTCATTGATTTTTATAGGACAATGAGAATGCTAAGTATGATAAGGACGATTATTATTATTATGGTGAAAGTATTTGCAAAAATATCTTTGTAAGTGGGAACCTGAACTCAATTCAGACACACTTTTCAAACATGTCACTGTTATCGCTAATTCTTGTGTGAACTGGCATTCTTACTGGCTCTGAAAGAAATGTCCTCAAAACAACTCTTATGGGGCTGGGAATTTAGCCCAGTGGTTAGAGTGCTTCCCTTGCAAGCACAAGGCCCTGAATTCAATCCCCAGTAGCCCCTCAAACCCCCAAAAAACAAATAAACAAACAAAAAAACTCCTATATTGCCTAGGACCCCGAGCAGAGACCTGGGGCAGCTAAGGAAGAAAAAGAGCTTGACAAGGTCTTACCAAAATTCAGAGAAGTAGAAACAATAGTGGAATATTCTGCCAGTTGTACTGAAGAGGTTCGTTTGCATTTCCTCCCAAAATTAAAAATGCAGTGGTCAAATTCATAAATTGACTAAGATAAGCTTTTTTCTTTTTATTTTTAAGAAAACATTAATTCTTTCGGACTGAATTAAATGTCCTGAAAATTAGAACAATTCTAAAAATTGTTACTTATGCCTAGAGAAGATCAGAATGATTGTAGAAGGGATCAAAAATTCACTGAATGATTCAGAGAGTACATTAACTACTGGACACTCTGTACAGGAAGGATGCTGCTTTGAGAAAGAAACAAGAAAACTTTAAATTTCTTTTTCTTTTTCTGTGTCACAACAGTCTGAGAAGAGTGGTCAGGCCTCCCAATACCTGGCAACCACGTTAACCTCGAGGATTATAATTCCTCTAAGAAGGACAGAGTTTCTTCCCCCTCTAATAAAATGACAAGTCGAATTAAACAAAAATAGCTCCCAAATTAATCAGTTTATTCCAATGCACACTAAAGCAGAATAAGCAAAAATAAGCAAAAGAAATATAGGCAAAAACAGGGTAAAAAATTACCCAGGCACAGAGTGCTAGTAACAAACCAAACACCATGAATCCAGAGAAAAAATTGTCCAAATTGTCCTGGAGACCAGTAGTCTCTCAGTCCCCTCATGATGACACTTGAACAGGGTGTGGGTGCCTCAGTTTGTCAGCAATGAAATGAGGGACTTAGGCAGAGCCTCCAGCAGCCCAGCCACACTAGGGTGAAGGAGTGCTCAGAGTGGAGTCCCAGCAGGCCATGTCTCCGATGGCAATCTGCAGGCAACGGTGTTTGTGGATTGAGAAGGTGTGTTGTGTCTGTTTCCAGAAGTGGACCGACCATTGAGGGAAGCGCCTGAACACTAACCATCATATTTGCATATCGTTGCACATCTCTCTGTCAGTGTGACTGTCACTTGGCTCAGTGACAGCTTGTGCTACCAGAAAGACCTCAGAATGGACTTAGTACTGTCAAAGTGTAGTTACCGTGACTGTAATCAAAATACCAATTTACTTAGGCTCACAAGAATCACATGACAAAATCACAACACCTCATATCAAAACTAAGCCAGCATTTAAATTTTCGCTGATAAGAACTTACAAATGAGGGATCCATTTGCATATGATCAATTTCTAGGAAATACCAGACCTTGCATGTCTTAGTTAGATTTTCAGAGCCAGTGGTTGTAAGAGAGCAGATTTAATAGAGAGGACATTTATAAGTTACAATATTCACCTGCAAGCCAAATGTAGGAAGTGCCGAATGTCCTTCTAGGCACCGAAGACCCAAAAGATCCAATTGAGGGCTGGGAGCCCACAGCACTGTTCCATGTATGTCCATGTCTGCAGATGATGGCTGAAGAAATCTTCACCAGAACCAGGTTACGCTGCTCACAGCAGAGATGACAACCAGAGCTGCTCCTCCTCCGAGGCAACAGCAGGCAGCCATCCTTGACGACAGCAGCCATCCTCAACAACAGCAAGGCCCCGAGCTCCTTCCTCGACGAGAACGGCTTTTAGCTTTCGGGAGAACCAGCCACAGCAGAGCTTCTCCTGGGAAACAGCCCGCCAACTAGCTATGGCTCCCACTCTGCCTTATGTTGCATCAGCAACAACCCTCAGGTGGATCTTCTACGCCCAGCATCACACCAACTCAGTCCAGCTGGGCGTTCTGGCTCAAGGTGACCACATTAGATCTACCACATTGTAGAAGTTAAGAAAATGGTTCAAAATAAATGGCCTCTAGTCAAGACTCAATTATTATCTACATTGTGTATTATCTTTAGACGTGGGCTTTTGTTCTTCTCTTTTAATTGTCAAGCTTAAAAAAAAAGAGAGAGAAGAGTGACTGGTTTCTTATTGCCTCCCTGAGGTATAGGAAGAAGTAAGAACTGTAGAAAAAATAGAAAATTAACCAGAAATTATAATAGCACTAGCCCAAAGAATAAATAAGAAACCCATATTTATGTCACTGGTATACGTCTAGCTTTAAAACTGTGTAAGGTTTATGTAATATTTTTAGATTACTATAAGTCTGATTTTGTTCTGAACTAAAGCCCTTTCAGAATTTCTTTCTTTCTCATAGAATTTTATTCAAACCATATCTAAAAGAATCATTATTTCCAAAAGAAAAAAAAATGATAGAAACTTCAAAGGGATTCACAAAGCAACCATTTGGGGTTAAAAAAAAAAAAAAAAGACACTCAAGGCCAAGTTTTGCCAGACTCCGGTTCACCACCGTCAGGAACCACAGGGTTCTCCCCGGGAGTGGAGAAGCCGGAAACCAGAGGAAGTACCCTCTTCACTTCCCCCCTGAGAATCGCTTCCTCCTTCTGGCGGTGAGGAAGGACTCAGGAAATGACAGCAAAAGCCCTGCCTCTTACTTGTCCCTTAGGAATAAAGTGCCTCTCGATTCAGGCTGAAACAGAAAGAAACACAGTTCCAAAGATGCTAAGGATTCCACTTGAAATTGAGCATATATAGGGTTAGTCAAAGTTAAAGTACGATGAGCTGCCTGGGTGTTTTACCACCCTCTAGCCTGTGACTCCTGTAGGTCAGGAGTGAAGCCTGCGGTTCCCCATTTCTAGCAAGCTCCAGGTCAGTCTGGCACAGTCAGCTCATGGACCACACTAACTACAAGGGCCTAGAAAATGCTTCCACCATTCTGTTCGGCATGATGAAGTAGAAGAATTTAACTGCTTAAGCCATGGCTGGTAGCATAGAAGGTTAGTGACAGAGACATCAGACAGGAGGACCCTTTTTGCATTTTAGGAGTCTCTATTAGGATATTTAGTGTTCACACTTAATTGTTTAGATAACGAGCTTTTTCTTTTAAGAAATTCATAATTGAAAACTACTCTTACAGCTTCCTACACCTATCAAATGCACACACACAAACACACACACACACACACATTTGGATTTTTGATCATTAAGGTGCTGTTTTAATTGTAGGAAAGGCCAAGAGGGCTAGTAGATAAGCTGAGCTTTCAAACCTAACCATGTAAAAGAATAAATAAATTATGATAACTATTTAAAATCCAGAGCCTGCCAAACCAGGATCTCTAGATTACTGAGAGATGATTCAGGCACTCAGATCATTCTTTAAAGGAGCAATATTAGCATTTTAGTAGTGTAATTCCTCATTTTAGGGACTGTCTCATACATTGCAGTAAGTTTATGGAATTAAATGCAGTCGCTCCTCCCTGGTCTTGTGGCATTGTGATAACTAAAACCACCCAGCACATGTGCATTCATGCACTCACACACTTTAAACTCCAAATCTCCCCTTCCCCTTACTGAGAATCTCTCATTTGTTGCTTGGAGTGTGTGTGTGTGTGTGTGTGTGTGTGTGTACACATATATACTCAATATATATATCTGAGCTCTCCTCATTTCATATAAGTGATCATTTAGCACTGAAAATACCTTAGAAAATTGCTTTTGTGTCCATCTGGGCTTTCCAGGAAGCACCTGAGACCAGCTTAGCAGTAGATCTTTCCTGAGGGTTACACTGAGTACTAGAGGAGGCCGAAGCAAGCTTGGGCAAGGAGAGCTCCCGATGAAATCTCAGCCAACCAACAGGACCTCCAGAAGAAGGTGGCCTGTGAGAGGAAGACCGGCCAGGCCCTGGTATCCCAGTGGCTGCCCTGCTCAGTCTCTGGCTGGAGACAGTGCAGCCTGGCCTTGGAAACTGAGGCAGACCATGAGGTTGCTGGAGGCTGTCAGTTCACAGCATAGCTGAACAGTCAGCTGTTGAAAGAATTTCTGAGTAGCATCCTGCCACGAGATTTTTTTCTCGTTAAGTCATTTATCACAGGGAGTTAGTCATTATTACCAAATATAATTGAGAAGTATTATTTTTGTTCAATATACATGAAGAGCTTATAAAATAGCCATATCATTAAATACTAAAAATCCCACATTTTAATTGCTTTTTTTGAAAAATAAAATAGTGTTGAAATAGCCCTGCAGCAAAATGAAATTACGAACCTATTTATTGATGACTGGAAATCCCTGGCAGAAGAAGAAGGCACCTTTGGGGACAAGACCGATACCCGCCTGAAAGAGTACCAGTCCTTCACCGACCTGCACAGCCAGACAGAGAAAATGGTCACCTGCGTCTCGTGGCACCCAACTGTCTACGGTGAGACGGAAACGACAGGGGTTCCCTTGTGTGCTGACCCTGAGATAGTGCTGCTTTTTTCTGTAAAATTACAAACGAATTCACTTTCAATAAAGCAACTTCTGTTTGCTGAGTGGCAGGCACCTACCAAGTGCTTTGCACACATTGGTGGTCCTGCATCCCCCCAGCCACCCTGCGGGATGCACTATGTCATCATCTCGATTTAAGGTAAGAGGATCAAAGCTCAACTCCAGAGAGAGCCTTGCTCGCTCCCACTGCTGGTGCAGTGCGGAAGCCGGATTCGACACAGGCCTGGTGGGCGCCTGGACTGAATCCCCCTCCTAACGCTGCTTCTCCCAAGACAGGAAACACACCCTTCAGCAGCTCAGAGGGACAGGAATGTGTGAATGTGGAACCATGAAAGAATGAATGTCCTCTTTCTTCTTCCCCGCACTCCCCACTGGCCCTTTCCCCATAAAAAAAGAAACAAAACAAACTTTTTTCCTTACTAAATCTTCGAAATGCACTAACAGCACATCTCCATGTGGACCACCCACATTCAGGAGCTGAGTGAGTGCCTGGTGGCCTGGGGATACTGTGTTACCCAGCTGAGCGCCGAGAAAGCTCTTGCTCTCCGCGGGAATATTTACATTCAAATCTTATCAAACAGAAACGAACCAAGACTGGGGAGAAGAGACCAGCTGGCGGCCCTTTCTCCCTGGACGGCTGCTGCCCACTTTAATTTCTACTTGTTTTTAATCAGGGCTAATAGTAGTGTCGGTGGCTGCCCGACTTTCCTTTGAAGATAGAGTCCACTTTTCCGGTAAATTATTGCTGCAACCATCGTTGATTCTTTTTTGGAGTTTCTCGGATCCCATACATCCCCAGGTAATTAATGAACGGCCCACATAGCCTAAAACTCTCCAGTATTACTTTCTCACGTGTCTTCAGCTGTTTTTTACTTTAAAGTACTTTATAATCAGTTAATATTATAAACCCTTATAAAATTAGGATTTCTTCAACACAGAGCTTGTCATTTAATTTGAACAAAACTAAAAGTTATACTTTGTTTATTGAAGTAATAGAGTGAACAAATCAACGTTAATTGAAAAAAGAAAAAGTTTGTAAGAGCAATATTTAAGTATTTTCCCCCTGGTACTGAGAATTAAAATCAGGGAGTACATCTCCAGCCCTTTTTTATCTTTAATTTTGAGAGACTTAGGGTTTCTCCAAAAAGTCACTATATTGCTCAGACTGGGCTCAAACTTGGGATTCTCCTGCTTCAGCCTCCCAGAGTGATGGGATTACTGACATGCACCACCATATCTCACTTAACATGTTTTTAAATACAAACTCTTTTGCTTTGCTTAAATACTGATTGTTCAAATGCAAATACTGTAAGGTTTTAGTTTCTCACGGATTTCCTCAATTCCAAGGTTCACCACTAGATGATGATAATGAGTAAAGATGACTGTGGATATGCAACAGGGAGAAGCGGAGACTATGGGGAAAACTATTCTTCAGCTCTCTTGTTGCCAAGAAAATCAGAAACTTAGAATTCTGTACAAAATTTTCCAATTTTAAATAGCTTAACGACAACCAGACCAACACACACACACACACACACACACACACACACACACACACAAAACACTCAAACCAAATCAAAACACGTAGCAATCCACATAAAATAAGGCTGAAGGCTGGGCTTGCTCCACAGGATTCTGGTTTCTGTGATCTGCTCAAGAAGAGTTCTACTTATTGGGAAGTGCTTTTTACTGTTAGATTACTTTTTTCAATGTTCTTTAATAATAATAGATTTGTTTCTATCAGGTATCATATAATTAAGGATTTCCCTAGGAAGCCTCAGTCTATTAGCCTCCCCTTTTCCCATCTTCCCTAATTCATCTAAATTAAGGCAGTTTGGCTGTATTAGATACTAGGTCTTTTATTACAGACCCAGAGATCAAAATGACAGATCTCTGGCTCTTTCCTATCAGCCTACTTAGCACAGAACAATCCCAATTTCCAGTGGGTGCTCGGCCAGTTCTGCTATTCTTCTTCTCGCCACGAAGCGTGGCTGCCCTTCAGGCAATTAGGAAGAGGAGAGAAAGGGTCTCCTTTTCTCTATTTTAAAGACTAACTCTCCACAGACAAGCAAATAATTTTTTTTCCTTTTTTTGGTGCCGGGGATTGAACTCAGGGCCTTGTAGTTTGCAAGGCAAGCGCTCTAACTGCTGAGCTAAATCCCCAGCGCAAATGATTTTTTTAAGGGAGAAAGCAAATGATTTATTTTGTCTTCCTTCTACTCAAAACTGTAATTGAAAATAAAAAGATTTCATTTTCGAAAGCACAGTTTTCTCCAGAACTCACAAAACGCCAAATAAACCAAGATGATTGTCCCCAGTTCTAGGGGAACCTTTAGCTCCGTGGTGGTGAACGGACAGTGTGCCAGGGCCTGTTTTTGTACTGGCTTTTGTGCCTGAAGAACAGTAACCGTGCGAGTGTTTTGCTCAGCAGGAACCTAGCAGAGGTGCTACATGTTGTTAATAGAAGTATTCCTGCCTACTGGGCTTTATATGATTTTGAAATGCAGACTATTCTCACCAACAAGAATTCTGTATTCTCTCATCCAGTGAATTTTGTTTTTTGAGTGTGTGCTGCATGCCAGGCTGGTACACAGGAGGGAATGCAAACAAGTATCCTGCCTCACAAAGCTCATCTGCCACACTTTTTAGAAACACTGATGACACAGTCTTTTTGTTTTTTTGTTTTTTTGGTTTTTTTTTTTGTGGTGCAGGGGATCGAACTCAGGCCCTTGTGCTTGCAAGGCAAGCACTCTAATCACTGAGCTAAATCCCCAGCCCCGACACAGTCTTTTTATTTGGAAAAATTATAACATGCCCCAGTAAATACATACCCTTTGGGTAGGCGAGGACAAAGACCTAGGTCCCCATTACAGCGACCCTGCTCTCCTAGGTATGCCCAATGCCCATGATAAATTCAACAGAAGTACCTTCCAGGGCAGGGGAAGAGGACGCTAGAGTACGTCGCTCACTCTAAATGCCCACATGTAAAATTAGACTTTTATCTGTCTTTACATTTGCTGGCCATGATATTAATAGACTTTTGCCTTTTTTTCTTGAATTTGTGGCATTTACCTTAGTTGATGCTAGAGAGCCCGGATGATATCTTCTGCTTCAAGTTCTGTCCGAGTGACCCTAACATCATAGCTGGAGGCTGTATAAATGGGCAGGTACTCGTAGATTGTTACCTTAACAGCTTCTTAACATAGAAAACATTCTGCAGTAAGTTTTGATTTTAGTATTTTTTTTTTCACTCAAGGATTCAGGTCAGCAGAGGGAAGGCAGGCAACTGTGTGCTGGTCACCATGTCAGGAACTAACGGATAAAGATGGGTTAGACATGGCAAGAGCGCTTGCGGCTCACGGGGTAACCGAGTCACCATAACTGAACAAAACTGGGTCAAATCGACTTGAGTTGCTGGGCTTGAGCCACATATTGTGTAAGAAAGAGTCTGTGGAAGAGCAAAAGCTACAAACATTACTACTGCTTGAAAAAGAAGCTTCTGAAATTTCTGCGTGTAAGGGTTAGAGGATGACGCAGAAGTTAAATAGAAATTCACTGGAAAACATATTTATATTTTTATTTACACTTGTGTATATATGACCTCATGTTTGCTTTTCCCCCTCTTTCCTTTTTAAGTTATCTAATTTATATAAAATTGAAATCTTATCCTCCATGAGTGAAACAAAAAAAAAAAAATCTAAAAGGTAATTTTATGATGTAAGTTGAAATTCACTTTGATCCAGTAGGTTTAAGGAGTAAAAGGGTAGATGATCATTTCTGTGTGGTTACGAAAACTTCCTTCTGGTGAAAATTTAGATATCTTCAGCCTCCGTGCCCATTTATCTGGAACAAAAAAAACAGTTTCAGGAAAACAAATTTGTCACCCAGTTTTGTTCAACAGTAACTGGTAATGATGACCAGAGCCCAACCTCCAAGCCCTGCAAATCCGGAGAGGCTTTTTTTGTTCATGACAAAACATTATGACTCTTCTAGAATATTTTTAAAATCGCATGGTAAAGTGTAGTTACACTTGTTGCAAATAGGGAGGGGTGGGTGAGTGGAAGGGAGGGGAGGGGAAGGGGGGAAGAGGGGGGAAAACCAAGATGTATCATGTACAGGTACAAAATAACCATGTTGATTATGATCATTATGTATGCAATGTACCAACACATGTTCTTGGTAAAAAATAATAAAAAATTTAAAAAAAAATCGCATGGTGAAAATAAAATCATTTGTAATTCTGTAACCTTGACATTTTGTTAATAGTTTATGTATTTTGTGCAGTCATCGAAAATTAATCTTAGTGTCTTACTTTATTCTGATTTTTCCAAAAAGTGACAATTCAGGTATATGTAGATTCAGAATGGGCTATAACATTTCAACTAAATAGAAAACGTTACTTACCGGCCTATTTTTTTAAGAAAGGGTGTTTATACTTAATCTTGGAGAATTTAATTCTGAAGAATTTTGGAAAGTCTCTTTTTCTGTTGTAAGCAGCTGTCCCTAGAGTCACAGCACATTCCCAGGGACAGAGGAAAAAAACTTCCTGAACCAAAGGGCAGCGCATGATATTTATCTTGGATTTTTAAAAGTGCTCATATTAGCACAAGCACAAAAATGAAAGTGTTGAAGAACTTTTAGAGAGAAAAAAGCATTCTTTTTTCTATTTGCTTTAAAAGCTGCTGCTTTACTTGAGATACAGGCTAGATTTGATTATCCTCTAAGGTGACTGATTCAACAAGATGGATACCAACAGTAGTTTTGAAAAAAATCTTTAAGACCCAATTAACTATTTCCTGAAAAATGTTATAACAACATTTATTTCTGTTTTAGATCGTCCTGTGGGACATCACTGCACATGCAGATCGCATAGAGAACATTAAAGGGGATGGTAGCAGAAGCAAAAAAACTACACTCAAGGTTGGCAGTCTATAACTTGTCTCTTGCAAGTTTGTTTTTTTCCATTCAAGAGTTTGTTAAAAAGGACATAGCAAAGTTGCCAAATTTAACAGAGATTCAGTAGAAGAAGGAAAAAAAAAAGAATATTATTTTCCAAGGCCTCACATCTGCTGTGGACATGTCCTAAATCACTTTTATGCTGGCCTTTCACTAAATGCAACAAAACAAGTTGCATCATCTGGCCCGAGATGTCAGGGGTTTGGGCTGCTGCTATTAGTGTTAAATAAAATGAAGAAATCAAGTAAGTGACTTGACTAAAGTTAATGTCTTTGAAAGAGTTCTGGATTGAAGGGCCAGGTATCTAGCCTGTATAAAATGAAGGAATTACAACCATTTCGGATTTTAAAAGGAAGTATGCTGTAATTCTGTGAAGCTGTAGTCTCTATTAAGAGTGCTGGGATACAATTCCTTAGCTCTCAACTCATACTTATCCACTACACTGCACATCCTTCTGGCCCCAGCTCTTCAGCCTCAAGATCGACAGGTCTTTTATCAAGTAATGGTAGGATGTGGGCTTGTGCGCATGCATGGAAATACTCCTTCAAGAAAGGGATGTCCTAGGATTGGGGACATCCTAGGTTGCTCAGCGATAGGGTGCTTGCCGCAAGGGCACTGCAAACAAACAAACAAGGGGGGAATGTTCCATTGACTCTTTAGCAAGTAGGCCAGTAATACATGTTAAGTGTAGAGGTAAACTCTTAGGCTAAACTGAAGAGGAAAGTCAATAATCCTATTATCTAAGCATGTAGTATGTAAAAATGCTAATTTATGTTTTTTTGAATTGATATATTTCCAAGTTTTTAAGTTTAACTGGAATGATGAGTAAATTATGACTTCTCTCATCGGCTCTCTGAAATGGAACTTTCTCTTAACATTTCTTCAGCCTATGTTTCTCCTTGAACCAGACAGTAATAAGGAAGCAATGTATATCAGACACTGTGCTGTCTCTTCAATAGAAAGCGGTCATAAGAAAGTAATTACAGATATACACTGGCTGGCTGACACATTTGAGGTGAGTCTTGGCAGCTTTATGCTTTTTTCCTGCTGGAGTGTAAATTTTCGGATTTTATCCAATGAAGGTGTTTCAAATCGATAATTTGGTTAATTTTAAATTGTGAAATAATCAGTGTCACTATTACCAGATTCATTTCAGACCTCGGAGATGAGAATAAGGCCAATTTTCAGCTAGACTAGTGTACAAACACCAAAAGCCGTTGGTGGTGTCAACATTGAAATGATACGCTAGTGGAGAAAATAAGGGTTTGATATGTAAAAATGAAATGTACATATTTTATTCCTCTAGCCTTTATGGATTTGAAATTTATGATCTCAGCTATTTAGGAGAGTCCCACTTAAAGATCTGTGACATGCTCTAATGTGTAGTTTTGCCAAGACAGCTTTGTGCTGAGCGTGCCAAGAGCCCGCTGGGTGAAGACTGGCCCAGTAATGAGTACAGTCCCTGTCCAGCTTGTGGTCCCGTGAGGACCTATCAACCCATCTGCAGATCTGAGGTCGCGGACACTGGACCCCGTGTCTACCTTGTTTAAAGCTTAGCACCTTTCTATTGCTCTCACCTGCTGAACTACCTCTTGAAAGGTCTGATGTTTGACTCATTCATTGATAGTGAAAAGCTGAACAAGCTTACATTTCTAATTATAATCAATAATCAAATTATGGTACATCCTCTCTATAACACTAATAAAATAATTTATGAATACATAGGTGAATATTCAAATTATGTTAAGTGAAAAAATCTCAGGATAAAAAATTATATGCATTTCATTAAAACTATGTAAAATGTTTCTGTGACAACACTTAAGCAAGAATATATGACAGAATTGTGTTTGATTATAAAACCTATTTTCCAAACATCTGTGACAGATTCACGCTTTTATTAAAATTTAAAATAAAAAATAAAATTAAAAAAGTAGATATCTATGAGGAAAAACTTTTCTAGGTAAACAGAATTTACTGTTCTTAAATTTTAAAAAATAGATTAACAGATTCGGCTCTGTCTTTGAGAATCGAAGTGAAATATGCTGTCAACTTGTCACCTGTTCGGCAGATTGGTATGTCTTATTTCAAGTGTTTTTCAACGTTTTATCATGCAATGTGTTGTTCCTTCCTTAGATGCTCCTAAAATAAGTGTCTTCTGCTTCCTAGATAATCTTTATCCAGCAATTAAACTCAATGTAACTAAAGAATAGAATGGTTATAAGTTGTTGCTGGTGCAAAACAATCTTTTTTATGGGGATAAATATGTTGTTAAAAAAAAAAACCACTAGGCTTCCTGGCTGATGATGTTGTGTATTGTTATCCTTAGCTATTCTGCTACTTCACATTCTCATATTTATAAATCTGCAGACTGTGTCATTGACAAATTTGGTTTAATCTCACAATTACAAAGTTCGTAACACTTAACTGAGAGAAGGATTCTTTTAAAAAGTAGTTTTTACATTTTTATTGTATATTTATAGAAAGTGTTTTTATGAAAACAACTTAGTAGCTATCCCAAAGGATATTCACTTAAATAAAATTATGTCTCTTCTCTTACAAAACTAAGAGCTTACAATAATGTAGAAGTATAAAAGGTAATATTTATCTGGCTTACAAATACTAGAGAAACTCTATTAAAAATGGCTTAAACCCAAAAAACTCCACCAAAAAACTACTGGATTTAATAAATAAATTCAGTTGTGTGGCTGGATACAAAGTCAACACCCAAAAATCA
>PVJO010006928.1:0-85467 GCA_004026905.1 Hystrix cristata | reverse complement strand
GTGGTGAGATTCATAGTGTTAGGGAGAAATGACAGCTCATGTCTTTAATATTTAAACTGTTTATGTTTTTGTGCCTTTTATCCAACCATTACTTAAAAATTAAGACACTGCTGGGTGCCATTGGAAAAAAATGGGGTAAGAGATAGTTTGGAGAATGTTTCAAATGTAAGACAAAACTAGAAAGAACTTTGACTATATATGTTTCTTGCTTTAAGCCATAGCTGTATTCTCCTAAAGATGTCTGTCAATTGATTTTTTTCTAAATGGAACCATATTTTTTATTGACTCATATGAAAATTTCAAAGATGCTTTATTTTTATTATTTGTCAGTGATTTCTAACATTTAGCTTTGAGGATTTTCTGCCCAGCAAGTAAACAATCTAAAAACATTCCCATATGCCAGACAGTTACTATTTAATAAAAGAACTCTGCAGAAAACAGCTTTCAAAATAATCATTTAGCAACATGGAAAAAATAGAACCCTGCCTTTTCTCTTTGTAATATGCAAGCTTCCATTTTGAGTTTTGTGAAGAGCTTCTACTTCTTCCATATAGATCTCAGTCAAGGATCATACCGAACAAATGTTAAGCATTGCTATGTATAAATGGGAGTCTCAGTCACAGCAGCACATACAACATTCCCCTTTTAAGAATACTTAAGAATTTTATTCTCTGAGAGCTCATTTCTAATTTTTCTGAACCATTTTAAAGATCTCTTGTAGTTAGTAGAAGGAATGTGTAGAGGAAACAACTTCCTGGGCTCTCCATTCCCAAACTCTTAGCTGGATTCTGTTATTTTTCACTAGTAAGTAGGAAATGTTGTTGAAATAATTTTTAGAGGAAAGCAAAAGCTGTTTCACCGAGCTATTTTTTCTGGGACCAAGGCATTTGGGGCTTGGAAGAGAGCCTTCAAAGTTATGGAATTTATTTTAAATTCCTAAAATAGCAATGTATTTCCTGGAAAAAGGCAGAATTTCAAGGCTGCTGGGTAAAAAGGAAGTGTCTGGGGGCCGGTTCTTCTAGATATTTACCTCCCCAAAGAACTCAGAACTGATGAAGAATTGATATAATCTAAAAATTGAAATATACAAGGAAATTTAATGCTTATCACATTTGTACTAGGATAAAATTGCCTTACATTTAATGCAGTTTGTACAATTTTCAGATGTCAGCCTAATATTTTTTGAGAAATGAAGCTAATTTTTTATGAATTTAAGGTTCCACCATGTAGCTCATGTATACTACACTTAGATTAAAAGGCTCAGGTATTGGAAAATTATTATAGTATTAAAACTAAGCCAGTTATAATCTGTACGTTTTCTTGCTTCCTTTCCACAGCTGGCCATAAAGATGGGGTGTGTGTGTGTGTGTGTGTGTGTGTGTGTGTGTGTGTGTGTCAGTGTGTTGGAGGTTGAATTCCTTACAAAACTAGATCAGAGGAAAGTAAGTAATAATGGATCTATTTATGGAACAGGTCATTAATCAGGTGTAGTTTTCACTGATGTTATAATTTCCATGAGAAAAAGACTGACACATAAGATTCATTGTTGTATTTATATAATTCAAAAATTTTAATTATGCTTCTTTATGCTGAGGGAATACAAACATTTTAATGTATTTGTATTATATAAGAGTTTAATTGGGGACATGCAATACATACAAGAGAAAAGACAAAGCACTAGAAATAAGCATTATACTTGTTGACCCAGACAGGGTGCTTATTTTAAGTGTGTGATGACTGATGACTTCTTATTTTTGATTAATATTTATTAATTGTATATGTTATTGGAATTCGCTGTGATATTCTGACACATGCATATGTCATGTACTAGTCAAATCCAGTCTTCTCTTACTCTCTTTTTCCCCTTACCTTCCCACCTCTGTCAGTCACTACTCTATATCCAGGTTGACTCTTAGCTGCCACAGATGGCAAAGAATATATATTTCGTGTCTTTCTATGTCTGATTTATTTCACTCAAAATGGTGTTCTCCACTTCCGTCCATTTTGCTGTGAATGACAAAATTTCATTTTTCTCTGTGGCTGAATAGTACTCCATTGTGCGTGTATATATGCCATGTTTTCTTTGTCCTTTCCTCTGTTAGTGGGCACCTAACCTCACCTTAGCTATTGTGAAAGGTATCACAGTCTACATATAGGCACAGGTATCTCTTTGATATGCTGTTTTCATTTCCTTTGGGTATATACCTAGAAGTGGGATAGCTGGATCATATGGTAGATCTATTTGGGTTTTTTGAGTGGCTTCCATACTGTTCTTCACTATGGTCGTACTAATTTACTACACATCTCACAAAGGACTGATATTCAAAAAACATAGTGAATTAAAAAAAAAAAAACAAATAATCTCATTAAAATGGGTAAGTGATCTGGACAGAAACTTCTCAGAAGCATAAATGATGACTTCTTTAACAGCTCTATGAGGTGCTAATGTCCTCATTTTACAAATGAGGAAAGTAAGGAGTAGAGAGATTAGTTAAACCACCTTAGGGGTCGCAGGAAATTAGCAGAGAGAAGTCAGAGCTGGAGACTGTGGCCCCAGAGCATAAGTGCTCTGCCCGGTGTCTCATGGGCCACATGGCAGAAGGAGAGGTGTGGCAGCCCAGAAGCTAGCAGAAGCAGTAATGCTAATTCATTCAAGATTTTGTTGAATAATTCATATTGCCTTCCATCTACACCCACCACCTCAGCCCATACTTTAATTAGCATTTTAAAATTGCTCTGTGTTTACATGTCTTTTTCATTAAGTCTAATTAAAAAAAATTCTGGGATTTCTCACATCTGTCCAATTCGAGTCTATATTATCTTGCATGTTAACTGGGTATATTACAAACACAAATTTATGATAGTTTATAAAAAGGGGAGAGCTTTTTAGCTTTTATTGACTAAAATATACTAAAGGAAAACATATTATTGCTGTCTACCCATTAATTAAACAGAAAAGTAGGTATAGCTAGATCTGTTTTGATTATTTAAGTCCCAGACTATCTTACAATAATATGATAGTAGATATTTTTATGGCTTAATCTGGTCTTGTGGATCTCAAAGTTCAACATGATGAAATCACCGATTCAAAAACTTTCATCAACAACACAAAGCATTACTTGGTACAGTTATTTGGTATAGTTGTATAACAACTGGGATGCAGTTATTCATCATATATTGATTTTATATAAGTCAAATTTGTGTGGTAATTGTCAACTTTTTTTTTTTAATCGAACAACTAGATAAGTTTTATATAAGCATTAGAAGGTCAGTAAAGAAAGCAGTGAGTAAAATTTGTTTTAATTTTTTTCTTATTTTATACCATACATATGTACATAGAGTTGAGTGTTTGGAAGACATGTGTTTTTGCAGATTATTTGTATTTCTTAAAAATCAGTATCCTTAGCTATGAGGATACTGGAAGATATATTTGCCTGCAACCGCAGAAACTGTACAGGCTTTACAAGAGTTACTGTCACCCTCTTCCTGTCCTGGACTTGTCTTCTTTCTTCTAATGCTCTTTAGCTTTATTTTGGATTAACCTGTATTGATCATATATATTGATGGGGTTCCATGCGATATTTCAACATGTGCATACAGCATGCAATGATCAAACCAATTTCTCTTCATCCACCATTCCCTACACCCTTTCCAAACTTTGTCACCACTCGTCTACATTTGGGTTGGCATTTTTTTTTTCACATATGAGGGGGAACAAACAGTACTTGTCTCTCTCTGTTTGGCTTATTTCATTTAACGGTGTCTTCCAGTCTCATCCATCTTGCTGTTGAGTGACAGGGTTTTGCTCTTTACGACATAATGATATTCCATCGTACGGCATTCTCTTTATCCAGTCATCTGCTGGTGGGCACCTAGTCTGATTCTGCGTCTTACTAGCCTGTCTCTTGAGTGGATTATTTCTTCTGTGATGGGTGTATTTTCTACATATCATCATACAGAGATACCATCAATCCATGAGTAGAGTGCTGATACTTTAACGCTCTGGCAAGCGCGCAGCTTTCAGTGGGGCTTAAAGGTAGGAAAAGACATAACCCTTGGGGTGGTGCAAGCATAATTTATTAATTTTGTTTAGTCCTGAGAGACTTTTGATTTCATAGACCTTGAAGGAATCATAGTTATGGAAGCTGATTGCTTTCGACATATTTCAATTATCAAGCTTTACAGCAGGAAGAGGGGAGAAGATGAATTCAGTGTCTTGGAGTTTTTGCATTGAGGTCCACTGTCTCCTAAGACTGAATCCCGCCCTTTACTCTTCCATGACGGAAATAAAGTCTTCATTTCCGTGTTGTGACTCCGCTTTCACTGCTAACCTTGGAGACGCTAGATGTGATTTTATGGAAGTTTTCTGTTGTCACTTAACTACTCTTGGTAAATCTGGGTAGCAGCTAGCACCGAGCGCTGACTTCTCAGTGGTCCTCTTTGCCCTTCACAGGACCTGCAGTGACATTTCCGGCAATACTTCTATTATGTCCTGTTCACACACTTCTCTTCCTTGTGCTGAGACTTAGTCCTTGTGCAAGTTTAAAGTCACTGGGCCCTGTTCTGAAGGGGCAGCCTTCTTGGGCCATTGTCAGGGCACTGGCATTAGCCCAAAGCAGTTTGCCAGTGCCCCATTTTCCCGCAGCTGTAATATTGAATAGGGTATTTAGTTGAGTGTCCATTATCTCACTCCGGACACTGCCGTATTTGATGACTTATTTTCAGTACTCTCTGAAGAGTGTGCATGAGTGTACATGCACGTGCGCGCACGCGCACACACACACACACACGGGGTTTCTGTCCTCATGTTGCTTATGTTGAAAGGGAAGACGTAGAAGTTAGTAAATATGTAAGTAAGGTAGTCATTTGTCTTGGAAAGTCCTGGGAAAGGAACATATGGGTGTAGTAATAGAGAATAAACGGAAGGCTGAGCTACGTAGTTAATCCCGCAAGGCTTCTACGGGGGTTTAGTGCATACATCGAGCCTCAAAACATGCACTTATTTCTGTTTTATCACAATTTGGTGGCATCATTGCTCTCAGATCAATTCGAAACTTTTATGAAAGTAGTAAGATAGAGATAATAAGTAGCAGAAATTGCTAGCTACAAAGCTAGCAATATAGATATAAATGAGTATGAGGTCTGGGAACTATAAAAAGAAACATTATTTGTAAAACTAGTTTCCATTTCGGTGTAGATAATCTCAATTATATGACCAGCAGGTGTCTAGTATTAAAAGCCTACATGTTCTATATCTAGAGTGTTCACTTTAATAATTCTTCTAGGATTTCACTGATCTATATGAAAAGGAAAGAAGTAAACTATGAAATGTTGCCCGGGGGACTTTGTGAAAGCTTATCCCCAAACCCCAAATCTGGTAAATATGCCTTGAACAATGCTAAGATTTTAGAAGAACGTATATCAAATATGCTTTAAGATCATTAGGCAAAAAACAAACAAAAAATATTCCAAAAAAACCACTGGATTGCTGCTGCTACAGTGTGGTGATTTACCAGCTTTCTTCTGCTCAATTAGAAGTTTCCAGAGCTCAGAAGTTATGAAATCTCCCACAGAGGTTGAGAAGGAAACTTAAGCTTACAGAGTCAAACTCTTACTGTTTGGCTAATTCATTAATTTTAACTGTGTTGTGATCTTAGATCTGTTATAAAAAGACTGAAGACGTCAGAGAGAAGCAATAAAGTGGTATGAACTAGTTAGAAAGTCGGATTCCTATGACACGCTGGGAGCTAACTGGAATGAATATAGTTTAGGAAGTCTTAGCTACTTTTAGAAAGATATCCCGGGGGTAGGACACATAGCCAGTAATTTTAGGAACTCTATTATACTTGATGAACATTATTAAATAATAAAATAGCATCCTTTAGGCTTACCAACATGCACACTTTTTTGTGTGGGACTGTAAAAGGAAAAAAAAAGTCTCCAGAGATGGGCTTGGAATTCTAAGACCTTATAAATTGCCAAGAAAATATCCTTACTTTTAGAGGGTATTGTCTATATTCAAAAGACACCGAAAGCATTTTCCGACCTATTTTATGGAAAGTATGTCAAATTAGATGTGGGGGAAGCACGTGGTCAATCCAGGCTGTATTTGTTTCTATCTGGTCCTTGAGGATTTTTATCTTCTTTTTAAATCCAGACACTTGAAGATCCTACTGATATCTGGAAAATAGCTCATCTACATGCAAGATTTAAAAAATTTCAGTGTAACACAAGACATACCTTTACGAATGATAGCAAACGACCAAATGGAAAACCAGTGATCTTATGATTATTTATATTAAAATGGATAGAATAATAATTTCTAATACTTACTTACTGGTAGAAAAAAATTAAGAAACAGGTAAAAAGATAAGTTATCTGCTCCTTCTAGCTGAGCACATTTCCTTATGGGCTAACACAGCCATGACAGAAGATGGACCGGGCAAGATGCATGAGTGTTTCTTTAAGCTACTTATTTATTGCTGCACACCAAATTATTGGCTCAGAGCAACACAGACTCCTTACTTCAGGGCTCGTGAGGGTGAGGAATCTGGTTATGAGGAGCTTGGTCCTCTGCTTCAGGGTCTCTCACATAATGAATCAAGCGTTGGCCAGTCGGGAATTCTCTTCTGAATACTTGAGGGGGATGGTAAGACTGAGTACCTGTGCTCCTGAAGGCTGGTAGCTGGAGGTCTTGCTCTGGGGGCCCCTCCAGTCTCGCACCTTATCTTATGAAAGCAGAAGGGAAGAGAGGAGGATGAGGGCAGACTGCTAGCAAGGCGGACTGCACTATCTTGTTTGGCCTGTTTGTAGAAATGCTATCCTGCCACTGTTGCCGTATGGCACTGGTTAGAACCAAGCCCCAGGTCCTGGCTGGGCGGAAGTGCAGGAGACTGTGCAGGGCGTGGATGCAGGAGTGAGCAGAAGATGAACAAAGTTGTCTTGGGTGCCGCCTGCTGAGAACACCAAGTTTATTCTCTGCATTTTCCTCTTTTCGGCTTCCTGATTTGTTCACATGCAGGATCCTTATCATAAACAATACAGAACAAAACATTATGAAATGGCTCTGTGACTCTGATTAAGGAAAAAAACAAAGCACTTTTTTGCCTATTCTTAAAAATATATAGCTTACCTCATTCTACAGAGACCATCAGATAACTGAAAATATGTGCAGTGAGAAAAAAATATGCAGAATATAAAGTAGAATAGAGTCCCAATATGACACGGAAGGAAAATAGAATGTGTTTTATTTAGCACTAGGGTTTCCATCGTGTTACTGCCATCCTGAGATTTTGGCTTTGACTATCCAAGTCTTAAAGCAATAAGAATAAAATGATTGTGCACATGATTCTCCATGCCTTTGGATAAAATCCTTCAGGGAAGAAGCATCTTTCCGGTGCTTATCCTAAAATACCGCTTTGTTTTGTTGTTCTTGTTTTTCGCGGGACTTCACATGAGGCCGAGTTGGAGAGCTCATCTCAAATGTTTCAACAAATGTAGGTACTGGTTCTGAGAGGCTGGCTGGTGCTGAATCTTGGTGCAATGCAGAGCCTACATCGACACCTAACCGAAGGGAAGTCATTTGAGACCAGAACAAGGGGATCCAGTTAAGCCACTTTCTCATGACTTGGTCTTACCCTTGAAAAAAGAAATGTAGATTCTAAATCTAAAGAGCGCCAATACAGATGAGTCTTGTCGGTGGGGTTTTGACAACATCTTAGGAGGAACCAGTTAGCTGCTTTACTCTCTGGCCTTGTCCTGTCCGCAGATCCCCAGGCTGAGTGTTGAGGGCAAACTCACCCACTTGTGGGATCACGTGAAGGTGGGAGACTTGATATACTTCAAGGGAAGGGAAACAAAAACATTATACCTTAATTTATTTTTCATAATAGGGAGATGTTTGAAAGACAAATTAATTAAATCAGGCTACAACAGTGAGACTTGGGGTATGATAACACCAAATGATACCTCTTATTTTATTGCTGAGTACGCCAGAGTGAGGGAGAAAGCCAGGATAGAAGGTTTATCTATGCTGCGGCTCCTCTCTGTGTGGGCTGTTTGAGCGGACCAGCTGCTCTCTACTCTGTTTGTGGTTTTTGAGGCACTGGAGAGGATAGAAAAGAAAAGCAGTATTTACTTCTTAGACACTACAAAGAGTGATTACTACCAAATAGGAGAAGAATTACATTATTATAGCAGTTAATATTTTAGTATGTTCCAAAAGTGAAACAAACTGCAGCACAATCGATAACTGTTTTCATCTTGACATTGCCTTTTTTTTGGGAAAAAGAAAGATCAAAATTATGTAGTCTTCGGAGAGGATTGAAGATAGAATGATGTCACATGGCCTTTTAAAAAATCATTTAAGAGTCAGAGAATTAGGAACAGTATTTTCAAGGGGATTTAAATGTGCATATGAGGCCATTTTTAAACTGATACGCGAGATGGATGGACTGAGCTACTTTTATTTTGGTTATATTAGTGTTTCAAACATGTTGTCAGTGTCACAGATTTCACCAATGAGAGCAGGGCGGGTTAATTGATGGTCCACTTGAGTGGGAAGACCCAGCTGGACTGCGTCAGTGAATTCTGGATGTAGAAGACCCACATGAAGGTTCTTGCTAGAAGATCCCATAAATGGGGAACAGGAGGGAAGATGGCAGCTGCTGGTTCCCGGGAGAAGCTCAGTTGAGGCTGGTTTCCTGATGTGAACTTGGCTGCTTCCATTCTCAGAGGAGCTCAGGTCCTCGCTGTCCCCGGGGTGGCTGCTGTTCTCTTTGGGGTGTCTGGCCTTTACCTCTGTCCTGAGCGTCCTTTCTGGCTCCAGTGCGGATCCCTCAGCCCCTGGCACGGATTCCTCACCCTGTGGGCGCAGACTTCCTAGCTTCCACCGCTGGCCCTGGGGCCTTCCTGCTGCAGATCCCTGCTACTGGCTTTCAGGGGACACTGCCATGGGGCCCAGAGCTCTGGCCAGGTTCTTGGGGGACACTGCCGTGGGCTCCGGGCCTCTGGCTGGACTTGAGAGGGGCACTGCTGTGGGATCCAGGTGCCTGGCCAGATTCTTTGGGTCTGCAGCATGTGGACACATCTCTTGCACTCGTCAGCATTTGACACTTTGGGTGAATATTGTAAGCTAACCCTATAAAGGTATATGTCCTGTATTATATCTATTCCCTTGCAAATACTATTACAGGGAGTTTTAGTGTCTTCAATGTAGAAAGAACTAAATTAACTTTTGGTAGAGGCAAGAAACTCTGATGTGTTATACTAGAACAAAATTATGAATACAAAAACATAGATGAAAGAGTTTGGCATGTTTTCATGTTAAAGAAATGATAAACATTTGAGGCAATAGATATTTGTAATTTAAGCATTACTGGATGTGTACATGTATCAAAATATTGTTACCCCCATAATATGTAGAATGTTACATTTTTATGTGTCAGTTAAAAATAAATTTCATAAAACATATTGGAATAAATTGATAAAATAATTCTAATAGAGGAAAAAGAACTACTATAATCCCTGGAATTCAGAACTACTCACTCAATCGTAAGATTCATTATATGGTTATTGAGAGTTGGTTTGAATGCCTATGTTCTGATAAAGGTCTCACCTTCCCAGTGTGCACCTGTTCCTCTGGCTAACCTTGCAGAACAGTTTTACTATCAACAAAGAATTTACTTTGATATGCATTCTGGCATGTCCTGGCTCCTAGCCAGAACCAGAGTGAATGCCTGCGGTAAAGTCGTGCAGGCCCATTTCCCAGAGGGGAGTGTTCCTTTGTCAGAACATAGATAAGTGTGCGCACAGCACCCAGGTATCGCTCGCTCTCTCTCTCTTTCTCTCTCTCTCTCTGTCTTTTTCTTTTGTCTTTCGTGCCCTAGAGGCTGCTGGATGTCACTGTGCATTGATGGGGGCTGCTCTTGGTTGCCTCCATGACTGCTGTTTTCCTCTCACATCCCACGTGGCTGCTGCTGCTTCTCTTAGCAAAAGTTAAAATCTCTGCTTCAACATACTCCTGGATTGGTGGCATGATTTCCTAGATTTTCCCCCTTTTCTCTTACTTTCTTTATTGTTATTAAATGACTTAATTGATTTTTGTGAGTGGTGTCTTGTCTCCTTCCCCACAAATCAAATCCTAAGACAGTAAGTCTGTGCACGGCGGCAGCAGTATTTACCCCATTGCTGTTACGTCAGTAAACAGAATCCAGTTAAAGAATCAGGTTATCAGTAATATACATTATATATTTATTGTATGTTGCATTCACTGTCTACTCATGGCATATATTAGTAGGTGTTAAAGAAAATGAATTATGATAGTATAAGACATGCTTTGGGGGGGTGCCGTGGATCAAACTGAGGGCCTTGCGCTTGCTAGGTAAGTGCTCTACCACTGAGCTAAATCCCCAGCCCCTAAGATATGCTTTTGAGTATCACAATGGACATTGACTGGAATAAATTAATACTGTGGATATAGTGTCCAGAAAATTACTAGTTTTCTTTAAAAATGCCTGGACACAATAGATATCATAACTGAGCTATTAAAATTGCAACAAAAATTAGGAAGAGACAGAATTATTTATTTTGTCTCCCTGACTGATTCTCTAGATGTTTGAGAGTTTTAGTCACATGAATGGCAGTATAATGGATGTTTAAAAATAATCTTTCTATTATTACTTTTTTTTTTTTTTTTTGGTAAAGGAAAACACATCACTGCTGTAGAAACATGCATTCTATTTTGCTGCAAATTGAGACTGCCCAAACAGAAAAAAAATACTGCATTAAAGATGAAAAAGAGCTGATCGGTTCTGGGTTAGTTATATTTTTGCTACATTGTTTGGATTTTAGAATAAAGATGTATGATCAAAAACTGTTGTGTAGCAGCTTTTATTGACAAAGTGTAGATCAATTCCATGCCTGCCGTGCAGTCGAATGATGAAGGGATCAATGTTTCTTGATTTTGAGAAGCTTTTATATGGCCAGGGAACCCAAATACAAACAGAGGAACCGGAAGAAAGCATATGTAAAGAGGGAGTCAGGGGAAATGGTTCCAGCCGGTTAGGAGGACTTCCCCAAGAACCAGCGTGATCTTACAAAAGTAAGGAAGAAGAAAACCCAGAAAAAGCATTCAAATTGGGCCTTTTGTTGCCAAATTACTTAAAACTCCAGTGGTAGCTTGCTGTGTTCATTGTGTTGATAAAAAGCTTTTGCTACCATATTCTTAACATTAATTTCACATTTGCATAGCAGTTTTTCATAATTAACTATCATTTCATCTTACTGGATTCTAAAAATAATCCTTTGAGGTAGACATTTTTTATCATCGATTTAAAAATGAAATAATTAATGAAAGGTAAAGTTGAATAGCTTATTTGCAAATGACTTTTTGAGTGGAAAAACTATTTTTTTTTTCTGCTCTTTGTTGTTTGTATTTCTGGAAGGAAACTTGATTACATGTGTTATTTCAACATGGTTGGGCTGCTTATAAATTAGCTTCTGTTTGGTGGTTTTGTCCCGCAAGGTACAATTTACTTCTTCACCTAGCTCGTGGCTGGTCAGGGCAGGTCAGGTCGCTCCTGCTTGACTGAAAGGTATGGATGAGCACCCCTTTATTACCTCATTAGTTTCTAGTCAAATGCAGTTTACTTGGGAGGCAAGTGGCTGCTTGCCTGTCAGTCCCTTGTCAGTATAAGACAGAATAAAAAGTTACAGCTATTTGCCTAATATCATTCTGGACCCAAACAGGAGAATAAAAATAAATGTTCTCATTTTAAATTGCCTCGGGAAAAGCTCCGAGCATTATTAACCTGGTATTATGCTTAACACAGTCACTACTCGGGTCCCTGAAAAACCAGATTCAATAGCTGATATTATTACTTCTGGAAATGGGGTCAAGTTGTGCAACTTCGTGATTGGCTCAATGCGTTTTAATAAATTCAGCATTAAAGATAAAATTAACATGACAAAATAGCAAAATGATTTCGTGTGTAAAAGGTGGTTATGCAGTAATTAAGAGGAATAGATATATTCGTTATCTCTTAATGTTTTCTGAATCTGGTAGATAAAAAAGGAAATGACAGGACATCACTGTAAAAAGCTGTCTAGCAAAGGAAAGGAAAGGAACAAAAAGGAAAGACTAAGTCATGTCAAGGTCTGTGCTGCAGTATTTGTAATTCTTCTTAAATATTCCAACAGATTAATGAGATTATGGATAACATGGATGACTCTAAAGGAAAATAAATATTTTATCTGAGAAGTAAAATATCAGCATGTGGGATTCCATGAATCCCATGCTTTTTGGTGTCAATTGTTTTATGAGTGCAGCGGGAAACAAGCTGAATTTCTGTGACTTTGGATACATCTCTATGGTATTTTCCATTTTAGGATTTTTTTGCATTTTTCTTTTGATGTAGTCATAGATCTACTTCTCAGTCATTCAAATAAATACTTAATTTGCTTATTCCTAGTTGAAACTCATTCTGTCCTCTAAATATTTACCCTTCTGAATTTCATTCTGGTGTTGAATTGCTAGAGAGCCCTCGCCTGATGCATGGACTTTCTTGTTTATATCGGGTTTCTGTTGGTAATACTTAGAAAGTGAAGTTTAAACTTTTTGAATTCCAACTATATATTGTGGTACCTGGCACACCGTCACAGTGGTACAGTAGTGAGCAAACAGTCACATTGACCCTTGTTCCCATAGCCGGAGATGAAGGAATGAGGAGAAGCCCCCTTTACACACTGTCCCACTTCACCTCTACATGGGGATCACTAAATATTAATGTTAGTGGTTGCTGAATTTGGATGCTATATAGGTCATTGCTAGATTTAATTAAATGATGCTAGAAATTGAAGCCAAAGCATTAACACAGACTTAGGGCTGCGTGGTTAGATAGTGTGCATCACATCAAAGAGGGAAATATTCCCCAGTGTTTTGAAATTACATTGAAATCACTAGTAAAGGCCCAGTATGTGTTAGGAAGAGAAAGAAGCTAGTAAATGTCTTTGGAGAATTATCCCGAAGGTGAGAGGCTTTGGTTCTCAGGATGTGTAGCTCGACTTCAAAGGGCCGCTTATTTGTTCAGGGGACGCTGGCTGCCTGTTAGGCCTTGGCCGCCACAGTGGATCTGCCAGCGCCTCCCCAGCTGTGGCTCTCTGACCCTGCACACTCGAGAGTCCTCCTCCTGTGCTTGCCTTAGAGCAGTTCTCCCTGCACGGCCTTTGTCGGTGGGGAAGAGGCTGGCAGATGGGATCGTGGAGCACGGTTTCAAGCCTTGTTAAAAGCTGCTAAATCTGAGTAGTGAGTGAAGGCCAAGTTTTCCACAGATGAAAGGTAATTCAGTGTTGGCTCTGGTCCAACTTTCCCTCCAGCATAAACTGCCAATTGAGCTGTTTTGGTTAGAAACAGGATGTCAAGCTAATTTTATCTCTTTTTTTCTTTCTTTTTTTTTTTTTTTTTTTCTTGTGCCATTTCTTTGTCCAGCTCAGCAATCTGATGTTCTTGTTTCTGCATGAGACTGCATTTCAGAGCGAGGAAATGATGGTCTTATCAAAGGAGAAATCATTCACTGGGAAATATAGGAAATCATTTGACTATATTGTCCTTCAATATCTCCTGCTTCATCAATAGAAATCGAGATCGCAGCAGAGCATGTGGGCTTCAAAAATAAAAGCTGCATTTCCCAACCTCCCTTGCGGCCAAGAGAGGTCTTGTGATAGGTTGAGGCCAAAGGGCTGGAGTGCCAGCAACCCGGGGCGGTTCCTGGATATGGGTCTGCACACTGCACACTCCCTTTCTTGTGGCACATTGTAGTCTGCATTGCAGCTTTGGGCGTTCTCTTCCCCTGGTGAGGAGTTTGGATGTAAACGACACTGTTACTGTCAAGTACACTTACTTTAGAAGGACTTCTCAGACATTAACTTTTCTGCTGTCTCTGAAGTACCGCTGGTGTGGCTTAAATGTCTTCTCCAAAATGTCCGTTCAAATGCAATTGCCTCTGGGCAATACTAGTCAATGGGACCTCAGGGAGGGACTTGTGTCACAGGGGCTGCCCCCTTGTGAGTGCACTGACGCAGGAGGGTGGCGGTGGGTCAGTTGCTGGGGTGCCTTTGTTCTTGCGCGTGTTCCCCTGCCCCTCTCTGTCCTGTGTGTGGTGCCCCCGCCCTCCTGGTGATGTAGCAAGAAGGATGCAGGCTCTCCCTGTTGACCTCCCCAGTCTCTAGGACAGGAGCTGAGGACACATCTGTGGTTTATAAATTACATAGTCTGCCTGTTCTGTTACGGCAGCAGAAAATTGACTCAGAAACCATGTACCTTGATTTATTTTCCTACAAATTCTTCTAAGTGTTTTCCTCCATAACTTCAGGTATGTCTACCTAAGTCATCCAGAACAATAACTTTCAACCAGTTGTTGCTAGTCTCTGCAGGATGTGCCTGTGTGGTCTCCCGCCCCACGATTCTTCTGCTTCCCCATAGCTTCAGAGTAACCTTTAAAAAGTCAATAAGAAGGAATTGAAGTAGCTTTCACCTTCTGCACGGTATCTTTCATTTAAAAACTATAGAAATGAGTGAGAATGCTTTCAGCTTTTAATATGCTTTTAGCACTGTGATTAAAAAAATATCAGTCCCCAGCACCAAAAAAAAAAAAAAAAAAAAAAAAAAAAAAAAAAAAAAAAAAAAAAAAAAAAAAAAAAAAAAAAAAAAAAAAAAAAAAAATCAGCCAGGAAAGAAAGGCAAAGATACTATAAGCAATCATGCACAGCATATTACTTAATTATGGCGTTTCATTTATTGAATAATTTTACCTGGACTATAGTTATGCATTAGTATTTAATAGTTAATATTTGATAATAAGCTTATTAGACTAATCTTAATTTTCAAAATGACAAACCACTGTTGCAAGCTGTGATACTGGTTTGCAGACTTGCTTTCCAAATGGTAACAGACCACTGGAGGGTCATGTGATGTGGATGGCTGATGACAAAGAGAACTCAGTTGATACCTCAAGAGAATTTCTATTTGGGGCCATAGTATCAAGATGTCATTAATGAGATGCATTATTTAAACTGATACATGCTTCACTGACTGCATTGCTTCAGGCATGAATGAATTCACTTTCAAGAGATAGAGTCCTATAAGAGTCCCGCTACTCTGCTGTAATTCTTGGTACTATTAAATTGGCTAAACAAATAAGCTGAAAATGATTGTGCTGCATTTTATATGAATTTCAAAGCATATTTGGAGGAGGCAAGCTAGATTTTCAGCTTTCTTATCTATTTCCTTTTTGGCAGACTGCATATCACACGGGCTCCTAAGTAGGTTTTCGCATTTTTTGGCATTCTCATACCCTGGATCTCATAATGTGAGAATAACCTAATATTTGTATGTGTGGCTATGAGTCTAAAAAGGCAAATGGAACTAGATTAACATTTTCTGAGTATTTTATATAGGAAACTTTAAATTTTTTGCAGATTCACAGTAATCATCTATATTAAATTATTTTCCTGTTAAATTAACTGTGCTCTAAGTTGTGCTTTTGGGTCTAGCAGTCAACATGACACAACTGCAAAAGGGAGAAACACATCTTTTCCAAAAATAATTTATGACCAAATAAAACAACCCGAGGCATTCAAGTTCTACTATTTTAAAAGGCCAAATCTTAAAAACATCTACAAATTTCAAGTGAAACAAAATTATACCATATAAACATATCCTGTCCTGCTGTAACCACCTCTGAGTCCACAGAAGTTCTCAAGTCCATTCTTAGGAAGTCAAGGATGGCTTGACCACCTTGGACAGGAAGTGTTGAGTTTAGGAAGTATGATGTCTTTACAGTGGATTCGGTTGACTCAGGTCATTCTTACTGTCTCACTGTTTTTCTGTTTTTGTTATAATAGCTCCAATTCACTCCTCTGGGGAGAAAGGGATCCCTGTCCTAGGATTGTGGGGATGTGTGTGGAATGACCCCCAGCTCTGAATATATGAAACTGATGGCATTTTTCAGTCGCCTACACTGGAAGTTGGACACTGGCATTCTGCAGAGCTGCACAGGGCTGTGTTTTGGAGCAGAGTGATAGCTGGTGCTACGGGAGGTGGGCTTTGCAGAACCAGGCTACCATGGAAGGGTGCAATCGCATTGTCTGGGTGATTCCTCAGCCTCGCAGGGAGTTGGAACCCAACTCTTGGGCATGAGAAGAAAATGAGTATGTTTCTTTGGTAAGGCAAGAGAGGCGAGGGGACACTTCAGTGAGGCCCCCCACCCTCCAGTCTCAGTGGACCTCAAGGCAGCACACAACTTTTGCTCGTTAAAGACCTTGTGCAATAGCTCCTCCCCTTCCACAGCACTTGGTTGTGAATTAAGACGTCTATGCTTATTCTAGTCATGAGACGCATTGATCTGTTTTGGCCCAAGTGACACAATGAAATCATACACTGAAACCTCGCTGGTTTCTAAAGCAAGCATATGATCATATGCAGAGTTTGGAACATTTATTTTTTCAGTTAATGAAAATAGATAAACTGTGGATTAAATGTTTCCATCCTCTATCTTTTCCTTCTGATGTTATTCTTTCCCATGCTAACAATGCCATTTTCTTTCTCCTTAGACATTCAACAAAAGGCAAAATGAATGAGGTGCATAATGGTGTTGCTTATGGTTGCAAGCTGTGCTAATAAGATGCATTTCTGTTTCAAAGCATACTGTGATGTAAAGAACCAATTGGGTATTTTGTTCTTGGACTTTTAAATGGAGTTATAGATGGTCTTCTAGCAGGAGATTAGGGAGAGATATAGCAGATGCATTTGGGAGGGAGGTGTGTGCGAGGAGGTGAGAACTTCCCGGCTCTTGTCGGAGCGGATCAGACTCCAAAATACCAGTTAGGAAAATATGACAGGTGCAAGCCACACTGAGGCAAACGTGACGTAAATTGAAAGAAATAGGAAAAATGTTACTTCAGTGGGGTCTTTGGCAGCAGCTGTCAAGAAGAAGTGAAAAGTGACCACCTACAGTGTGTGAAAAAGGCCGGCGCCGGGGAGGGAGCTCAGAGGAAAGGTCTGTGCTGAGCATGTCCAGGCCAGGGTTTGCGCCTCAGACACACACACACACACACACACACACACACACACACACGGAGTTTCCCTGTCACATCACGAAAATATAAAGGACATAACTGAAAACTGAATGGCACATCATAAACACGAGGAATCATCTTTCAGACATCTGGCCACCTTCCCACTGGTAGCAGAGCAGTGCAGCATGCATTGTATCAGAGCATTTGGATGTGAGGTTGCTATACACAACTTCTGGGTGTGATGTTACAATGTAGTACTTGAGGTTATAATATTCTTTTCCGTGGAATTTTATGTAGTGTCTGTTTTTATGAGGTGTTATGGTTTAGATCTAAAATGCATCCCCAAAATCTCATGTTTTAAGAGACGAGGCTTTCAGAAGGTGACTGGATCGGGGGCTGCTCTGCTCACCAGTGATGAATCTGTTCATCAGTTCACCCATCGCTAACGTGCGTAGGAGTCACGGCTGGTGGGAAGAGGTGTGTCTCTGGAGGTGTGACCCAGAAGGCCTGTTCGTGTCCCAGCTCCTCTTTCCTCTTTGCTTTCTGGCTGCCATGGGCTGAGCGGTGGTTGATCCACCAGCTCCTTCTGCTCTGTGGTTTCTGCCTTGGACCCTGGCAACCACAGACTTAACACTCTGAAACCATGCGTCCAATAAATCTTTCCCTCTTTTTTGAGGGCCAGATATTTTGTGCCAGAGATGAAAAGAAAACACCTAGAGTCTTTAGTGTGCTAAGTGTTGTTATTAGCGTTTTAACCATATAGAGCAGCCAAGCACTCCTGCCCTACAACTCACCCGAAAACTTCCCAGCTGTGCAGCCTGCTGGCTCTGTGGGATAGTGGGATAGTGGGATAGTGGGATGCGCCTGCACAGGGGCCCCCGTACAAGGGTGCCAAGTGTTCTATAGGAAAACGTGGTAGCTTATGACGGTTGTAAGAAACCAGAGACCTGCGGTACCTTTTCAAATTAGGAATAACTTAGATGTTTCAAGAGCAGATGATTGGGGAGCAAAAGGCATGTTTTGGAAAAATAGAAATAAGCTGTGGGAGGGTGTTGCTCAGTGGAAGACCACTTTCCTAACATGTGCAAGGCCCCGGGTTTGATTTCCAGCTCTCAAAAATGAAGTCATTTTCAGCCTGGCTTGATGGTGCACATGTGTAAACCCAGCACTCTGGGAGGCTGAGGCAGGAGGATGGAAAGTTTAAACCCAGTCTGGGCAAGTCAGTGACATAGTGTTTTAGTTACTTTTCTCTCGTTGTTGGGACAGAATACTCAACACCCAAAGTTAGGGGAAGAAAGGTTTATTAGCTCACAGTCTGCAGAGGTTTCAGTCTATAGTTCGCTGGGTCCGAGGCGGCGGGGCAGCGTGGCAGACTGGCAGCAGGCCGGCCGCAAAGTAAAGTGAGGAAAATGCAAGGAATGTATGCAAATAAGCAGTGCAAACAAGCAGCTAGTTAAGCTTCTTCCTGTATCTATTATCTAGGCTACCTGCCCCCAGGGCAGCCCACACTCCCACCCCCAATCTCAGGCTCACATCCTTGATCCCAGCAGAACAATGCCAAACCGATCAATGGATCAATTTAGTAATCACACACTCTAGATCCAGCTGTCTCTTACCACATGAGGCTTTGGGGGAACATCTAGACACAAACCATAACACATAGCAAGAGCTTGTCTTAAAATTTAAAAAGTAATGAAAAGGTCTGGGGATGTAGCTCAGTACGGAGACCCTGAGTTGGACCCTCAGCACTGTAATTTGCAAAAAAATAGCAAATGAAAGGACCAGTAGAAGAAAGAAGTTTAGGGTAAAAAAAAAAAAAAAGATCTATTTTGAATAATTTAATTTGTAGTATCAAATATCATTATACATATCGTATTTTATTCCCTCATTTGATCCTCATAAAAATCCTATGGATTAAGTAGTAGTGTTTCTTCCATTGTAGTCGAGAAATTTCACATCAGTTTAAGCGGGAGAGCAGAGCCTGGTCGGCATGGTGTTCTTGTGGTCAGAAAGCACCGTGCTCCACAGATGCTGTGGAAGGTTAATTTTATTTTAAATCTTCATCTCTAAGCATATTTAAAAGTAAACTATCTTTCAGGAAGTACAGTACTGCTTCCTGTGGTTTAGGTTGCTGCCGAACTGTATGGGTCAACTTTACCATGAAATATTAACCAGTGTGCAGAAAATGTTAACAATGTAATAAAAACATGGACGGGCTCAAAGCGCTGGCTTCCTCCGGCCCAGAGATGTTCTTTGAAGCAGTTCAAAACATCAAAATGATGTTACTCTATCTACTACACCATGCTGGAAACTTATTCACTTATTTATCTTTATTTTTAATTTATAGTTTTTAATGTGTGTATGTGTGTGTTACTGGGGCTTGAACATAGGGCTTTCACACTGAGCTACACCACAGCATTCCTTTTTTATTTTTCATAGTTTGTGACTGGGTCTCACTGGGTCAGTAAGTTTCCCAGGCTGGGCTCAAACTTTTGATCCTCCTGCCTCAGCCTCCCGGAGTGCTGTGATTGCAAGTGTGCATCACCAGGCCTGGCTAAACTGGGAATTTATTTACTTAAATATTTGTGTGATTCTAGAATGCTGTGTTTTCTAGACTTAAGTGAATACTCACATATGAGAATTTGACTTGAAATATGTTTAATATATTACTTTATTCCTCACTTCATGAAAGAACTGAAGAGACAATATATTACATTATCTAATTTTTCTTTTATTCTAAACTCAGCACTTAGCTTTTTCTAGGAAGTCATTGAAGTGGTTATCAGTTGACAAAAGAAGTATGCAAGGCCCCTCCTTTTACAAATCCATATTACAAATATGAATTTGTAATATCATACATATCTTTATTAATGTTGATACAAATATACAGAAATATTTGGTCCAAAATTTTATGTTGTGCTAAGACTATTTCTCTGCTGGCTGTTGTTTGAACTGCAGTCTCTATCATTCTATTTAAGGGAAATTAATTAATTAGTTAGTTCTACAATTTTAAATAAGTTAGTATGGAGACAGCTTTATTAGCACAGCTAAAGATTTATATCATGCAGTGTAGCCAGGGGAAGAATTGGAAAGGAGGCTGTGTAAGAAGTGAAGGAGGATGAGCAGAGTAGGGAGGGGAGGAGGCCCCAGTCGCCCTCAGGCCAGCCAGGATGGCGATGACTCAGTAGAGCACGTTTGGAGGGTGGGAGAGACTTCTTCACAATAATCCAGCCTGGCCACAGCATTTTGTCTTAATAGGGAAGGGTAGAGGCACAAGAGATGCATGATAAAGGAATATCCGAGTCAGGATTTCCTTTTTCCAAACATATTTAAAATCTGTGGAAATTCCCTCTAAGACGAATTGTGTGTCACCAAGAGCAGAAATTAAGCAAGATTGATTTATTCTCTAATCTTGGAGTGCACAGCACCTACCAGGTCACAAGGAAAGAGCCATTAATCAGGTTCAGAAGAATAAACCAACTTTTTTGGTAATAGCACCTAGTGTGGAATTTTTGTGTTATCAGATCTATGCAATCATGAGTGGCTTTGACATGCTACAGGAAATATGATTTTTTTCTGAATTGTTAAATCTGATGCAAAACTTTTAAGATAATTTTCAAAGTTCTTTGTACTGTCCAAGTGACAATCAACTGATATTTCTAAGAATAGCACAATAAATCGATTTGAGGCTAACAATTTGACTGAAATCAAATTCATCCATATTCTTTGATCTTCCTGGAATTTTTTTTCATTTTTGTATTTTTAATATGGCATGAGATAGACAGCATGGAGGAGAAAAAAGACAGTAAAAATGTCATGTTCCATGTTCTATACATATCTGTGATACTATGTAATACAAAGTGCATCTTCAAGAAATTTATTACAGTTTTTTTTTTTCTTATTAATTGGTGACTAAAATAGTTCCCTACACACTCCCAGAAAATCCCATATGAGGAGAAGGGGATATTTTTGAGTACCTCACTGGCCAATAAATTTGTCTTAAAAACATGAAAACTTTATTTCATCATCCGATTTCATCATCTTTCTTGAATAAATGTTTTCGTACCCTCTCTGTTATCAGAACCAGAGTATTTTTTCAAGTATACATAGACATTTGGAGATGTCAAACTTAAAGCTCAAAAGAATAAAACGTATCAACGATTAGTTATTTGGTTTGGATTTATTTCCATGAAAGTGAATAAATTAACTGACTTTGTAAAATAGAGTGGAAGTGAAAAGCCATCCCTATGATGGGTGACGCCCAGCCCTCCAGCCTGTAGCTTTGGGCCGGCCTCGCCCTTGGAGAGACTGTAGCTTGTGCAGCCCCTTTCACCCGCCAAGACCTCCTCAAAGAGATCCCTTGGGTTTCTACGTTCCTGATGGCTGCCTAGACTCAGGCCCTGAGGTCGCTCATCTCCTGTGTCCTCCCTCAGGCTGGACGGCCCCTCCGCCCCTCTTCCTCCCATGCTCACCTAGCTGTTTCTCCACAGCCCACCTTGTGGGCCCAACACCATCCTGTCTGTGCTGCAGTCATCCATTCGTGTGGGGTCTTCTTGGCCATCTCGCTACAGATTTGGGCTACGTACATTTTCGCCATTCAGGAAACTCAAATGATCTTGCTGTCTTTATGTATACATGATCTACGAATGGGAAATTCTAAATTCTCCCTCTAACCTATGTATGCTAGATGCATACCTATTTATTTTGTTCTCATTTCACACTAGAGTCTCTAGTTACAGTAGGTAAAAAGTACTTCCAAGCTATAAATCTGAAATGAACCCTCATCAATGAGAAGAATGAAACTGTATCACTGTAGAAATACTGAAAACAAAGTGCAGTAGCCAAGCTGATAAAACTCAACAAAAGAAAGACATGTGGAGGGTTACACAGGAAATTCAGGACACTGGCCACTTCCTGGAGCATGGGGGGAATTCAGAAGAAAGAGGGGTTTTCTCACCTTGCACGGGATGACATTTTCTGCAGGTGGAACCGTAGGGCTGGTCCCCCTGAGACGCCACGGCCTCCCCTGCGCACCGCGGGTCTGTCTGCGCTGGGAGACGGCGGGGCGGGGTTTTCTGTGTGCCGCTCAGGGTGGCGCGGGCTGTGCAGAACTGGCCTCAGCCCTGGCTCTCCTCCTCACGACCAGGAGGCTGGTGGCTGAGATGCAGTGTCGAGGCAGGCAAGCGACAGTAGAAGTGGAGGAGACGAGAACGTAGTCTGTTCAGTGGCTGCAGGTTCCGGAGAGAGGAGGCAGCCAAGAAAGCTTGGTCCAGTGTGCCGCACAGTTTCCTAGGACAGGCCCCTGCAGCGCTGGACACGCTCCCCCGGCCCACCTCTGTGAAGCGCGGTTCCTTTAAGTGGGCCAAATCAGGCTGCCAGCTCTAAGTGAAATGTTCTTGTGATAACCAAGTTTACTTGTTTTCATATTATCTATGACTACTTTTAAAATGGCAGGACAGAGTACGTGCAAGTGAGGCTATGTGGCCTCCAATGTCAACCTGGAGAAAAATGTTTTCCAGTCCTTACCTTAAAAGAATAAAGTCTTCTTTACACCATGGTATCAGCAGGCGGTTGATGTCATGAGCTTGCTGGACACAGACATTTCTCAACAGGCTCCCACTCCTTGTGATCTCGAGATGGTGTGCCACACGCAGGAAAATGAAAGAAAAGAATGAAGGGAAAGAGAAAAGTGATGGACAAAGGAACAGAAGGAGGAAGATTCAGCAAAGCAGCATAGCGGAGGCCTAGACTGCCCCAGGGTGTCTGAGGTGGACATGTGCTTGTGAGGAGTGCATTGAGGAGTGTCCTCAGTACACTAGAGAGGAGAGAGAAGCAGGCTGGAGAGGCGGAGGTGGTGGCCGGGGACAGGATCTGTTCCCCTCCCAGGGAGCCGCGTGACGTGCCCATCGTGGGGGCACTGGCATTGCCAGGATGCCGGCATGGTGATGTCCGCCAGCTCAACCCTTCTGTCACCCGATTGCTGTACTTCTCAGGTCAGCGATGTCAGATCTTCATGTTTCACATCCGTTATGCATCATCTATCAGGTTCTTTGTTTCATGTTCCAATTTTTCTGCCCTCAGGCCTCCTCCTGTCCAAGCCATAGAATTCTACCTTTAGGCTGATACACTTTTTTTCTTTCTTTCTGCAGACTGTGTTTTCCTCCTACACAGTGGACAAATAGGTGAAATGATCAGAACTCTAACTTTGGAAGGATTTCTTTTCACTGATGTCTTTCAGCATCACTCTAATATAGGAGGCCACAGCATAGCTATCATCATTTTTGATTTGTACTCACATACTAAGCCAATCGATTTTTTAACCACACTCAGACTTCTATGTCCTCCTGTGTTTGCTTAGAAAGCCTCCACCCGGGTGCGAAAGACTGGTACAGTGAAAGGTTGCAGATGAAAGGACTGTGGGCCAGCTGTACACGCAGCTTCATGGTGTCTCGCATCTTGTGTCTGATCCCCTGTACACAGCTCCTCTCTTGATGAATCGCTGCGGTTGTGCCTGCCTTAGGACTCTATAGTTTGGCAGAACTAAGCTTTTAGGGAACAGTTCTGGTCTGTGAGCTTTTGCTGTCTCATGGTCAAATGCTACATTTCTACCAGGACCTTGAAGCAGGCTGGGATCTATTTTTTAGAATGCTGAATAATTCTCTGCCACAGATGGCCAGGCCTGTCTGGGAATCCTGGAGGACCTACACAGTGGTTCTCCTACTGGGATTTCTTGTAACCTCCACAGGGTATCATTTTTCACCACATTGGAAAACATATTTTTTCTGCCAGGTTCTCTGGCCAGTCAGCAGAGCAGCTTGCACCACAGTCTGGTCTTGCTAAAGAGTCTTTTTCTCCTGTTCTGTGCTCACTTCCTTACAACTCAGTAAGTGGGCCAGGGACAAATTCACAAATGTGAAGCAATCCAACTCTAGAATGTTACAAGGACTGTTAGGCATTGCACTTTGTTTTTTAAGTTAAAAGTGAGATGTGTGATAATGTGTGCATTGCTTTGCTGTAGATGCCTGGGTGGGTGCTAGGTCCATGCATGCCTAGGCTTTTAGAGATGTGATGAGTCTTTGCCCCACCATACATTTTATTTTCTAGCCTCTGCATCGTTGGGTATTGTCTTATCCCAGTCTTTTTAATGTCTAGCTGCTTTTTACTTATCTAATCTGATTGGCATATTATCGATGTAGTGGATCAATATGTTTTAAAGAAAGCATAGGTACTCACCTACTGTGCTTCAATACATATTTTTCACTCTAATAATGCCTTTTGAAATATTTATAAAATATATAATAAATTACAATAATGACATTCGTTCTAATGCTTTAAATTTTTTGTAACTTAGTTGACTTCCATTAAAATAAAACAAAATTCAGTAGAGTGTGTTGAGCCCATGAGGAACTCTAGTAAACAGGACCAACAGAGGCCCAGCAAGAGAGACACTTTCCATGAGCCTGTTTTGGAGATCATGGTCTGCACCCACTCCGCAGGGTGAGCAGCCTTCGTGGCCTGGTGGACGTGCCCGTTTGGTGGCATCATCCTGACCCGGAGATCATCCATGGCGTCCCAGTATCTTGGGCTTCCTTTTCTTTTCTTTTCTTTTTTTTTTTTTGTTTTTTTTTTGTTTGTTTGTTTGTTTTTGGTGCTGGGGATTGAACTCGGGCCCTTGTGCTTGCAAGGCAAGCACTTTAACCACTGAGCTAAATCCCCAGCCAATGGGCTTCCTTTTCCAACAGCTGTGAGCACAGTTTCTTGGATTCTTTGGAGGCTCCTCCTCTGTGTCTGCCTTCCTAGGCGTTATTCTTCTTGGTCCCTTGAGAGATTGAAGATTAGGCATTTTCTTTAAAATAGGAAAACAAAACAAATTCTACTCCTGTCCTGGTGAAATAGTGATGAACAAATATTATGGCCAATGTGTTTATTGACAGAGAAAATTCACATCTAAGTTATATAAGCATGATATATAAATCGCTTTCATTCTGTTCCTTGGAGACTTAAACATTAAGTTTCCTCATGATGTAGGGATTTGAGCATGGGGGGCTCCTGTTTGTGTTGCTTTGAATCATCCCTCTCACAGACGCATAAGCAGCACATTAATAAATATACTTGCGTGTTTATGACCATAGTGCTGATTGAGGAATGAGGCTTCGGTGTTTTTTGCAGCACTCTCTAGAAGGTGTAATTAGAGCAAACAAAAAGCTCTACTTGAAAGAATGTGATGCAGTCCTTGTAACTTGCAACAAAACTATGTAATTATTCTCACAGTTATTTAAATTTCAGGATTTGTTCCCTTGAAGCCTGAAAGCCCATCTGTGCCTGAGTCTTATTTCCCTGATGTGAAATGCCATCGCTCTCAATCTCAATATTGGCATCTTTGGAACTGCAGAACTATATTCAAATTATTCCAGTTTACATTAGCTGTAAACTGAAAATCCTGCTTGGCACACCTTGTGTTCTCCTTCCGTTATTTCCTCCTGATTCTTACAGGTGCACCCAGCATGCTCACCTTGTCTCTGAGCCTGACTCGTGTCTAGGTAGTCTCCCCACTAACCCCCTAACTTCTTAGGACTCATTCCTAACTTGACCTAAAGACAGAGTGGATCAGAAGCAGAAGATGAAGGACATTGAAACGCAGTCTGACAGCCGAACTTTATTCACTTTCCTCATGTCAGAGCAATTTTTAGTTTTTAGGCCATAGAACCAAATCAAATCAAACTACACCAAAAACAAACCGAAGGACCAACCAACCAAACAAGCAAACAAAATGGTGCCTTACTGCGAAGCCCTTTAGGAAACGAGCCAGATTCTGCATTCACTCAGTCCATATGCAGACGGTTGACCATCCGAGGATCGCGCGGGGCTCGTTGCTAACAGACAGCTCTGTGGCGGGCTGGCTGTGTTAATGAGGGAGGAGTTGGAAAGATCATCAGTCTGTGCTGGTTTCAGCTTCCCACCTTTTCTCAATTCTCAGTGCCAGACTGACAGAAAGACAGGCAGACAGACAGATGGACTCATGGAATCATGGAAAGGTAGTTCCCATTTTAAGATGTCTTAAAACATCCCCTATTTTCCCCATTCTCTCCCAACTCTATGTAAAGGTACCTTTGAATTGATCCACTCCTTATGCCCTGTAGTCTTCTTGCCCTTCTTCCCAAGGAGAAATTTGGCCAAGTTATGCATCCAGATCTTCTGTTTTCTAAGGACTTCACGTCTTTAGTCCTACACTATGCCAGAATCTCCAATACATCATATTCCATCTGTTTTAAGGATTGGACTTGAGTGTGTGTTGGGCATTCCCAGTTAGCCCATTTTTGTCATGTTTAGATTTAATTATTTGTATTTCCATATTGTGAGGGTATTTTGCGAAAGACTTTGCAATATTGCGGGTGACCTCACCCGCCCCTCTGCCTGGCGTATTTCTGCCTTTGTCTTGAAAGAGGCTGTTTCACAACTCCGCAGAGATGGATGTTAATTTGTGGAAACCGAGAGCAATGCAAATGATTCTTGTCCATAGAAATGCAAATTGGGTCTGCTAGAATGCAATTAGTTATTGACCTGAGAGTAATGACTAGCTCTGCCCGTTTTGCGTCTGGCGCAAATGCGCACGCACACTTCTACCTCCCTTATCTGACTATAAACGTGTGTGACTTGAGTTCTCTTTTTAATCTGTGCTGTTTTTCTATCTTCTCATCAGTTAACTAATCATAATACTAATTAATTTGGCACATGTTTAGTTGAAATTTAAGAGTTATGCTTTTGCTTTTTTGGAAGAATAATTCTTTACATTCATTTCTTCAAAATTTCAACTCGGCTCTGCAGAAATTTAGCCAGCCCCCAGGGGAATCACTCTACGCGGGGTTCTCCTGGACGCCAGCAGGGGCCAGGCTGGCTGGAGCGGCGGGGCCAGGCAGGGCACAAGAGCAGTGTCCCTCAGGATGGAGACAGCTCCGAGTTGGGGCGGTCGGCGCGGGAGCTGTCATCGGGTCACCGTGCCCAGAATCCGCTCCTCTTACTAGTTTTTCATAGGCGCCCCTGCAGCTGTGATTATCTGGGCTTTGAGGGGAGATAATGAATAATCCCAAAGGGAAAATTTATCTGATTAATATCATCCTTTTTAAATTTTCTTTGATAAATCCTTTTCAGTTGTTTGTATTGTCTACATGTATATTTTCTATGTATACCTAAATATTTTTATTGCCCTGAAATGCAAGTACAGTAAGTCATCTTAATCATTTTGAGGGTGCAGTAGTCTTAAATGCAGTCATATTCTTGTGAAATCATCAGCACTGTTAATCTCTAGAACACTTTCCATCTTACAAAATGGAGACTGTAGCCTTTAAATACTAACTCTTTACTTCCCCTTTCCCTGGCGCTTGCCATTATGTGTCAAACTTTCTGTCCCTTTGAGTTTGCTCCTGCGACCTCATATAACAGGAAAACGTAATACTTGTCCTTTGGGGTCTGATTTATTTCATTCTCAAGCCTTGATGTCCTCAAGGCTCTTTCATCCTGTAGCATGCTCCAAGCAGATGTTCCTTCCTCTTGTTGTGAATAATGATTGTGAACACAGGAGTATAAATATCATTTTGGCACTTTGCTTTTAATTCTTTGGGGGGTAGATTTAAAAGTGGAATCGCAGGAGCATATAGTAATTTTATCTAATTTTCTAGGAATAGCTTTATTGTTTTTTCACATCAGCCGTACCATTTTACGTTATCACCAACAGTGCACAAGCATTCTGATTTCTCTGCATCCTCACAATCGGTTGCACTTTCCCCTCCCCCCTCCTTCCTTCCTTCTGTGTAGCTACTGCAATGTGTATGAGGCAATATCTTATTGCAATTTTGATTTGTGTTTTCTAAACATGAGTGACTCTGAGCAACTTCTCATGGACTCACAGGTCCTTACAGTTCCTGTGTATGTGGAGAAATGTTTACCTGCCGATGTTTGCATTAGGTTATTTGTTTCTATGTTTCTGAGTTTTAAACATTTTCCATATATATCAGATAATAATCTCTTACCAGACATAATATGTAAGTATTTTTTTCCATTCTGTGAGCTGTCTTTTTATTCTGCTGGTACACATGATTTGATACAGAAAGATTTGAGTGTTCATGTTGTGCAGTTTGCTTATTTTTTCTTTTGTTGCCCGTGATTTTGATGTCACATTGCAGAAATCATTGCCAAATCTCCTATTTTTAAAATAGAGTTCAAATGATTCCCCGAATTAGTTACTTCCTGTTTCAAAAATATTTTAAGATATAAGCTAATTTGTTTCATCTACACTACTAGCCTCTTTTGCTCATTGCAAAGAAAGCTTTGTCATTTTATTTGTTTCTTCTTTGTACCAGTCTTTTTTTGTCTATAATTTGTGCTCTGAGTAATATTTTCCCCATTCTTTTAAGATCATGATACATAGGATGTTAACTATTGTTATTCTCTAATTATTTTGTTATGAAATTTTGTTTTATTTGTTCATAGAATTAAGAATGCTTTTAATATTTTTGTTATTAATATCTACTTGTATTACATTAAAATAAAAAAAATTTTAGCCATGTAATTTTGATCAGTGAGGATAATCACCCATGAAATTATGTGTTTGTAGAAACAATACACTTTCAGATATGTATTTTAGCCAGGCACGCCTGTCTTCCCCACACTTGGGAAGCTGAGGCAGGAAGATTGCCACAGTTTGAGGCCAGCCTGGGGACTGTAGGGAGTTTAAGGCCAGCCTGGACTACATAGCAAGACCCTGTCTCAAAACAAAAACAGAAATGTATTTTACAGATAACATATATTATCCAAAATGCATTTTTATAAAAGACCTCATATCTACTGAAGTTTATGTGTTTTTAACTTTTTTACTTAAGTGTACTTTTGAAAATGTCTTATTTAATATTTTTAACAAACGTAAGTTGATATCAATTATCTTTCATTATTTTGAAATCAAAATTATCAAGTGCCATAATTTCAAGGAATAAGATTTTTTCTTCCAGTACTGGGGACTGCCCCCAGGGCCTTCTCACTTAGCTATATTCCTTGCTTTTTAATATTTTTCCTTCGGTTGCTTGCGTTTTTGATGTCACATTCCAGAAACCATTGTTGAATCTTCTATTTGTAAAAAGGTTGGCGAGCAGAAAATCACCCGTGAAATTATGTATTTGCAGAAACGGTGTGCTTTCAGAAACATTTTGGAAATAATCTGTATCATAGAAAATGTGGGGCTCCACTCTGTGACCCTCCAGCCTTGGCCGCTCAGAGGGCTGGGATTACAGGGACTGACGTTATTAGTGCTTTCAAGGCAAACTTTGTGCATAACTAGGATTTCTGCCATCTGCCCTGTCCGTTCGCCTCACCGCATCACATCGCCAGGTTGCAATCCAGCAAAGGTGGAATCCACCAATCTTCCAGCTCTTAGAACCAGAGACAGCGTCTCTCGAGGTTCAATTCCTGTTTTAGGCACATGAGAATTGTGCCCCTTGCTCTGTACTAGGGCAAAGTAATGTTTGACTTTTTAAAATGTAAAATATGGGTAAGAATAATTAGAATATATAATTGCTGTGAAGATCAAAGACAATGTAGACAGTGTGCAATAGTTTTGGCTATTACTATCATATTAGCTCACAGGGTACATGGTAGTTAAATCAAGGGAGAAAATGAATAATAGCCTGGCATCTAAAATGCTGTGAATGAATATTAGTAGCTGTGTCTTGCCTTCTCTTCCATTCTTGTTAGTATAAGTAGGAGGCATGTCAACCTAAAATCATTTAAAATACGCACATCTTACAGTGTGTGTATCCTGCCGAACCACTGTAAATAAAACACACTACTGCTTATGAACACTTTAGATTTTCATGTTGATACACTAATTGGCCTCCACAGTTCTAAAGCCATATGTATGGTGGAGGAATTTATAGTACTGAGTGTGAGTGACCTATTTTATATTACTATGAATAATCCATAGGAGAGGTCTGTTTGTCTGTCTGCCTGTGTTTCTTTCTTTCTCTTTCTTTCTTTCTTCTCTTCTCTTCTCTTCTCTTCTCTTCTCTTCTCTTCTCTTTTCTTTTCTTTTCTTTTTTTGTGCTGGGGATTGAACTCAGGGCCTTGTGCTTGCAAGGCAAACACTCTTACCACTGAGCTAAATCCCCAACCCCAGGAGAGGTCTTTAGAAACAAGATTTTGGTTGGTTTCTGTGGTGGACAGTACTGATTCCATTGATACTACTTCATCACATGGATTTGATTATCACACTAAGATTTAAAGCGCTTGGAATATCATGCCCAATTCAAAATTAGTACTGATACTAAGAATCAGCTAATTTTTAAAAGTGTAATAACATGGGACTTTAGGGCCAGCAATAGATAGGATACATCTTTTAAATTCTGAGACATATTTATTTTCTAGTGTGCTTATTAAAATGTCCACATAAGGGTTCCTATGGACCCCAAATTGCATTTTTAGTCTAGTTCAAAAATACTCCTATATTATTTTGGTCTATAAAATTTCAAAAATTAAAAAAAAATTCAAAAAGATACACTTTACCATAAAGAATACATAATAAAACTTAGACCTTACAGTCCTCCTTCTTAAAAGATTTGGGACAGAAATACCACATCAGGAATGAGAGGATGTGGCCTGGCGGAGGCCTTGAGGCTATGAGTCCTCACGGGGCAGTGAGGACTTTGTCTTCTGCAGCCAGGAGCTGCTGGGCACCCAGTCCTGATGTAAGTGCTGTCGGCAGACAGTCACCGGTGGGGTTTCCTGAAAAATCACAGTTTGCATCACATTAAAGGCCCATACAACCTGGAGGGATGTGTCTTTTGACCTTTCCCTGTCCTCTTTCTTTTGTTTCAGATGCCTTGACACCTCCATGCGGAACACTCCTCGATGACCTCCATGGGGTGGCAGAGCAGGTGGAAGGAGCGCTGGCCCCTGACGACTTCCTGGGACGGCTGTTATTTTTGACATCTAACCGTAAGTGTCTTTATCCATGAGAAAATAATAGCTACTTTTGTCTGCACCACCGTATTCTGACTTTCTGTTGGGCAATCAGTTGGATTCTGGTTTCTGAGCTTGCTTTATTTGTATTGTTTATCTATATTGTTATTCTGTAGTATTAGCTCGCGTGCCTTGTGGCTGTAGAGGTTCTCACAGGGGGCTGCCCTGCTGATATTCTCCACTGATGAGATGCTTCTTCTGGGCAGCAGCTTCAGCGGGGTGGCTTTGGAGAGGAAGCTTGCGGCAGCGAGGATGCAGGATGTGGTGTCTACTTAGGTAGAAAGCACTGTCTGATCAAGCCTGGCGGCTAGAGGCAACAAGTCAGCATCAGATTGATCTCTCGTTCCACTGCAGGTCTTCCTCACGTGCCTGTCTTACTAGAAACAGACACAAGCCCGCAATGTCCCTACTTCCGTAGCGAGACTGTGTTGTTTAGGGCAACTCCGGCTGCTGTAATAGCGCATCCTGTAGTGAGGGTGTCCGGTGATGCCTGGTGTCCTGAACATAAAGGCGTTTATTTATTTTTCTTTGTAGTCTTCAGTAGGTGTTCCTGGTTAGTGCCTGATTCTCCTCTGTTTATTGATTTACTCCTTTCACCTCTTGGATTCTGTTTTTTTCATATACTATATATAACTTGCATGAAAAAAAGAAACTAGAAAGAACATGAAGAAAGGTTGTCACTTGTTTATATCAGACGTTTTGGGAGGGGAAATGATACCCTGGCTTTTACCCATGGGGTGGGGTTTCAACGATTTTCGTGAGAATGGCTTTTTGTTATTGTTTTTTCCCTTCGTTAGTCTACTACTTCTTCTTTACCGAATAGCTCCTTCCAGTTCCATAAGGTGTATGTCTTCTATGTATGTCAATTCTGCTGGTTGTGATAGGATTTTAAAACGCTGGCAGAATTAAACATTGTGTTTAGAGTCCATACATCCATTTTAAAACCCTAAAACAGAGAAAGAGAATGTGTTTCCTGTTTTTCCACCCATAATCTCCTGTGATCCTTCTGCTTTTAATGATTTAAATCCATCATTTAATTTGTTTTCATGAGTTTTATCATATTTTTAGATGCTCACCTCTTTGTGGTGGTGTTAGGTCAATCAATTGACCACGAGGGTCCAAGAGAAAATATGTTGTTGTTTGTATACAAGAAACAAAAAGCAATTTTGATTTTTAGCAGTTTTACATCTCTCTTATTTCCATGCTAGTCTTCCTATCCACTTCTAATAATAGAAGAATGTTTTTCATCAGCAGAGCTATTTTGTCATGCTGATAAAGGATGCGCTTATCTTGTGATTATTGAACTTTTGTCAAACAATGCAATGAAGAATATATGCACTTGAGATCAGAAATAGTGAGGGGTGTGGGGCTGGCTACCCTTAGTGCTGGCTGGATTTAAAGAGCTGAAGTTTAAGCACCAAGAGTTATAACAAGACAACCATCCTCCAAATTGTTCATGCTCAGTGAAATCTGTATGAGCGGAAATAAACAGTGACACGAAGGTTATAAGAAAGCTTTTCATGCCTTTGACATTTGGCCAGATGCCAAGAGGAGAGAGAACATCAGAACAAAAGCCAGCTTGCTTCTGTTTTACCGGCATGATGAAAGTGGCAGTGTAGAGCAGGAGTTGTGAGTAAAGGATTTGTTTCCAAAATGGATTCTTCACTAACAGGATCTACCATTTAGGCCCTTTAAGGATAATTTTCCTCCCTTCTTAAATTATCTAACATTGCCTTTTTTTATTTGATCCTAAGACAAATACATGCCCTTAAAACACCACTTTTCTTCAAATACGATAAAAATGATATGTAGGCGAGCTCTCCGCTTTGTTGTGTGATTTGTTAGAGACAGCGGCCTTTTCCAAAGTTGAAGGTCATTTTACGATAGCAACCCAGGATTTCTCTCCTTGTGGAATCCTGCATGGAATAAATTTAAAAAGATGTTGAAAGTGTAAAGAATATATTTTGTTATACATTATCCTCACAAGGAGAAAGCCTTTGTTAGCGCCTGTTTTTCAAATGAGAGAATTAAAGCCTGGTGGTTTTGGGAAACTGTGAAATGAGATGCAGCTACAAGCAGCAGGTTCTTAGAGGTGACTCTACAGGCCTGTGACCTCCCACCGTCCTGCCCACCTTGCTCAGTGACGTAGGTGCCTTCCCACCTGCAAGAGTAGTTCATTGAGAAGACAACGATCAACACTCTTTTCCACTCTTGGTGCCAATTAAAAATCTGCTTGCACTGATTCCTTGTTCCTTTCTTAAATTATTTTAAATGCTGGCATTTCAGGTATGAATGAAGTAGGAATCTTTAGTCATAGATTATTAGACATTGACTCATCCACAGCTGGCACTGTCTGTCCTGGACCATGGTGCCGGCTTCTTCCAGAAAGAGCTTTTCAGTACTTTTGAAGATGTTGACCATACAAAGCACCCCTTTCTGGTCTTAGTTTAGAAAAGACATATAGATATTTATCTTGAGCTAATTCTGCTTTTAAATTCCTTCATATTGCTTTTAGGGAAATTAATATATTGAAGTAATATAAAAAACAAAATCATATGGTCAAATAACCACAGATTCCTCTCCTAATTTATAAACCACTTGCAAATCCTCTTACCTGGCAAAGCCCTTGGAAAATGGGAATATTTGTCAGAGGAGAGCGAATTGCTCTTGCGTGGAACTCAGACCCGGGTGGAACTCTTATGTTTCCCACACATACCCAGTTACACCTCAAATCATCAGCCACAAACTGAGATCACGCTCACAAGGGAGCTTCTGGGGTGATTTTATTGCCGTGTCCTGAAGTAGAGCCCAGAACACACAGTGCGAGGTCATTGGCTAGGATTTGGTTCTACAGGTACATCTAATAAAGAAGAGCCCAGGAGACAGAAGCCAGACGTGTGAGCAGAAAGGAACATGGAACACAGGAGACCGTGGAGTTGAGTAATCAACAAGCAGAATCTGCTAGATGAAATAGTGTTATTTTTTTCTTCTTCTTTTTAAAGAGTTAAACAAATGAACAGAAAACAATTTCCTTTTTACAATTAAAACATTACAGATGAATGTCAAAGTTTTCTTTGATCACTACCACAGTTTCTTCCTGTCCTCCCCAGGTACAATAGCAGTAAAAATTTCAGTTTTTAACAGACTCCTTTGTCTTTAACATGAGAGAAACAGTCATTCTGGGAAACTAAGTAAGGACATGCCGGAGGTAGGCCTGAGAACATAGCAATTATGAAACGCTTACTACGTGCTCTCTACATTTCCAAGAATGTGGCAATATTAGCTCATCTAATGATAAAGACACTTAGTAGTTATTATTGCCATCCCTACTTACGGGTGAACAAGGTTTAATACTTTATTGAAACTCATGGAATTAGTACCTTGTTGATCTGATATTGGCATGTAAGCTGTTTCCTCCAGAATCTATGGTTTCCCACAATGTTCCACTGACTGATGAAATTGTGACTCAGGGCTGAGCTCCAGTTACAGGGGAGTGATAAAGATCAGAATTGCCTTCTCACTGTCAAGAAGTAGAGAACTTGAAAAATGTAGACTAATTGCTTTCAGACTAGGGTAATAGGCAGTGCAGGGCTGCCATCCTTGAGGGAAGGGAAATAAATGAGAGAAGTCTCAGGACTCCACCAGCTTTATGGCTGGAGGCAGTTTTTGTATTATGAAACACAGAAAGGAAACCAGAAAGCTCACTCTTCTCATGAACTTCTGAAACATAGGTCAGAGTTCAGGGAGGTTGACATTGCTAGAATTTGTGGTGTAGAATACCAAGAACACACTACTACCACCTGAGAGCTCCCGAAATGCCAGCCAATTCCGTTCTGTTGACTCTGACTGCACATCAGTCTACACACGTAGAAGGTCAAAAAATGACTCTGGCTGGAGAGTATTTACCAGGGCCTTTAAAACAATTGTCTAGAACTCTTGCAGGAATGAGAGGTAGTCTTATTTCCACTAGCCAGGTTTGGGAGGCACTGTAGGATACATGACTTTCAGTTTAGAACCCTGAAGGCCGTGATTGTGGGGCTAAATATGCCAAAAACAAAACAAACAACAAAACAGAGATCTATCCTGTAAAATCCTAATAAAAACTGATTCAAAGAGAAAACAAATGATCTTGCCACCTTATTGCCTAGCAGATCAAAGTGTAAATATTTTATAAGGCTGGGGATTTAGCTCAGTGATTAGAGAGCTTGCCTTGCAAGCATAAGGCCCTGAGTTCAATTCCCAGCACACACACACACATGCACACAAAAAAAAGATTAAATATTTTATAAAAATGCTAAAACCTAGCACTTAGTAGCATAAAATAAACAAGGTCAAGTGTACAATCCCTGAAGTCCTGAACTTGTAAAAAATGAGGAAATCATGATCCCTAATAATAAGAAATTTGTCAATCTGTAGAAACAGATACAGGATATGTCAGAGATGATTCAATTAATAAATAAGAATATTAAAAGAGGTGGTATAGGTGTACTCAAGATTCTCAAAAAAAAAAAGAAGAAGAGGAGTGAAACTGGAAGAAATTTTGAGGAAAAAGCAGTATCGGAAGGTAAAATTCCACTAGATGAAATTAACAGTTCGGGGGCCTTTGAAAGAGGAAGATTCTGCAACTTAGTTGAAGACACAGCAAAGGGGCCATGAAGAAGGACAGGGCAGATCTGTGGGTTTAGGTCAGTGATGGGTTGCCTCTACTTAGCATGTGTGAAGTCCTGGGTTCAATCCCAGGTTCCAGAACAAAGCAAATAAAACAAGAGCAAAATAAAGATGACAGAAAAGCACAGGCTGGAAATAGGAGAGGTCTGGCACCTTCTGAGAAAATATCAAACAATTTAATATGAATGTAACATGAGTTCCAGAAGGAGAAGGAGAAGGTGCAAGAAAAATATTAGAAAATAATAGTTAGTGATTTTCAGGTCTGATGAAAACTATAATCCATTGATGCCAAAAGCTCAATGAATTCCAAGCATGATAAATATAAATAAAACAAGACATAGCTAAGTCAATTGTTCTGAATGCAAATAGTAAATAAAAATCTTAAAAGCAGTCAGAACAAAAATGATGCGATGTTACATCAAGAGAGCGTATAAGATAGCACATTTTACATCAAAAACTATGCTAGACAGAAACCACAAGTTATGGCTTGTGTAAATACTGGGAAGAATTCTGTGAAGTTCGCTATAAATGGCAAAATATTTTCAAGGTCCTAAATTTGACCCCCAGCACCCTCAATTCAGTATGATTAGGAAATCTTCACTACCAAGAAACAGTGAACTAAATTCTTATGCCAAGAGAATTTGACGCCGGATAGAATTCTGGACCTACTAAAAGAAATACAGAGCTTTAAAAATAGTTAAAAATAGATGAACATGAAACACATTTAAAAAATCATTTTATATGCTCCTAAAGGCAGATGTCTGTAAAGGGCAAAAATGCTAGTCATGCATTTTAGGGTTATAGGATGTACAAAGGCAAAATATATAACTATAATAAAACCAAATGCAAATTAAGGCCACATTGTGACACTACTTCACACCCACTAGAATGGCGAAAATTAAAACTACTGACTTAAGAAGACAGCAAAGGTGAAGAAAGGTAAAAATCCCTGTATAGGATTGTGCGATCCTGTTACTTAAGAGACTAGCACCCAGGCACATCTGTGATGGTTCTTGTGTGCTAATTTACTGTGGGAGAAGCTTTGGGAAACCTACGTGCTAAACCTTAGGTCACTGGTCAGCAGAATGAGGGATTAGAACATTCATACTCAGTACAAGAGATTGCTTAACGTTCGTATCCACTGAGGTGATTTAAATGACATATTCTTGTAAATTATCTCTTCCCCATTTTCCTGGACCCAAAACTACTTGTACAACTTCTGAACTGAGTTGATAATATATTCTATTAGAGAAAAAGCTGATGTGACTTTTCTGTATTTATTGGCATCTTCCATAAAAACTTCACATATAGAAGCTTGTGACATTTGAGATTCATCATAACAAAATGTTTTGAGAACCAGAAACGTGGATTTCAAAGCCCATTCATTTTTTTTCAACTTTTGACCTCTAACATTTATGTGCCAGAGAATTACAATGTGCCATATGGATGGAGCACTACACTTAAGTATTTCTTTTGTATTATCCAACCTCATAACAAATAATTATTCCAAAAATAAGATATAAACATCATATTCAGTATTGTTAAAATTTAAAAAAGAACAGTAGGATATAATTGGTAAAATATAAAATGCAATCAGAGACAAATGTGAGGATATATTTTTTCTTATTATTTTTATTTTTGTTATTGGGAATCAAACTTGGGGAACACTGAGTTGTACCTCGGCCTTTTTCATTTTTTATTTTGAGATAGGGGCTCACTAAGTTTTCCAGGTTGACCCGGAACTTGTGATCCTCCTGCTTCAGCCTCTTACATAGTGTGCACCACCATATCCAGTTATTATGATTTTTTAATTATAATTGAGTTCTAATTGATAAAGACAAATTGTGAGTAGTTGGCAGTACATTTTGAGGAGGATGCAAGCAGCATTAATAGAATCTGAGGGAAGGAAGTGGAAGACAGATGCTGTGGAGGGGAAATAATCTCCTCTGCAGAAGGAATCTATGTTCCTTCTCAACCAACCATAATTGCTACTGCCGATTGTCAGCCCAATATATCACTTCTAAAGTGTCCTGGGAGCCTTTATAGTTAAGGAGGGTCACATGTGGTCAAAGGCCATTGGAACTTCTATTTAGTTTCCAAATGTCTTGGCAGTGCCTTTTAAAGAACTGCGATTTTTGCTAACCTTGATCTAATTTTCCTAGTTTAGATGTTGAGATGAAATAGGATTCGGACTCCTGCACTATCAGGGAGGCGTGCACTGGTCCTTCCTCTGCCAGGTTTTATATTTTACGGTTTCCAGGAACTGCTAGCAGTGAGATCACTTCAGAAGCAGTGACTGCCAGAGGAAGGTGAGAGATGCAAGGCTGCCTTGCAGGACTCCGTCCAGACCCGTGTCGGGAGAGTAGGTACGAAATGTCTGTATGTCTAAGTATATGTCTGGTGCAACGAAGTTCAGGAACCTTTTTCACTTCCTCAAATGACCCATGGTGAGGATTTCATCTGGATATCAATAAAGCCAACAAATGTAAAACATTAAGATCTTATTGCATTTTCCATTATTACAAGAACTTCATTATAGCCTGGAAGTTATGAATACAGAGGGAAGAGAAGTGGAGTTGACAGCATTAAAAATAATAGCTCTTCCACAGTGTTTCCTGAGACGACACAGAGCTGCGGGGCTCACACGGTCTGCAGGGTTGGGTACTTTCACCCGTGTTCTCTGCTGCTTTACTTGTTCTAGTCATAATCTTGTACATAGTAACTCTTTCTGCTAAAAAGTCATGAGAGAGGACTATGAGAAATTCTACCCTAAGGAAAGCAAATTAGACAGATGTGGCGATCAGGCACGGGAGATTTGACACGGGCAGCTTGCGAGCGTCGATGCAAAATCCTGTCTTCTAACTTTTAAGCATACACTTATTAATTTGTGGGTATTTAGTTTATGTTGACTTCTGCCCTCTAAATGAAGGACGACGTGTAGCATCTTCAAAGCCTATATTAATAGGAGTTTTGTAAGTGACAAATCATGTTTGCAAATCTGTCTTTGAAAGATGGAATATGTGCTTCTGCCGAGGAAGGTCAAGGGTTCTGAATAGAAAATAGTTTCTGAAAACCTTCTAAGGTCTTGCTAAATGGTTCTACTATTCTTCTAGACATTTATGCCGAAGTTACGACACTCCTTACCCACTTGTTGAATCCATTTTGGTCGCATTTTTTTTTTTTTTTTTTTTTTACCAAGAACATGTATTGGTACATTGTATACATAGTGATCACAATCAACGTGGTTATTTTGTACCTGTACATGATGTATTGGTGGCATTTTGACAAGGCCCATACTGAGAATCACACAGGCTGGCAGGTAGCCTTAGGTGGTGTCGTCTGCTGTGGAGGTTCTCCGGCTTTTGTGGACTGACCAGTCTTTTAGATTCTGTAGTTTATTAATTCACATAGAAACTAAACATAAGGTGAGTCTATTCACTATCGTAGTTGGGACTTAGAGTCGGATGACTAGGAATGAACATAGTGTACTTTGAATTTCAGATCGGCTTCATAGATGGGGTACCTCGCAGAAATTGAATGAAAGGAAAAACGAGAAGGTATCTGAAGTTCACTGTGAATGAATTATGATCTTGGTGGTGTGTGTTAGCTCAAGAGGTGGGACCAGAATGCTTCAAGAGTCATAGTTGTAGACATAATGTGACATTTGCCGGCCTACTCCCTGTCCATCAGCCTTGTCACCATGAATGGTGGGCGGTGCCCAGCAGTATGGCAGGAAGCCAGGGCAAAGGCGTGAGGTTTAGTTTAGTTGAAATATTCTCGTCTTTGAGTCTTGGAAAGGAAAGCGGCCCCTCCCTAAGGCAGGAATAACCAGGTCACGTTCCACTTTCACATTTAGTCACCGTCTGTGTGCTTATTGAAGCAAGAATTGACTAGGGTGTCTCAATTTGGGAATACTACTACCCGGGAGTCAGATGTGGGTTACCAAGTGGCAGGATTTGGGCATTGGCATGAGTGCTACGCTTTAGTTCTCGCTGCAAAGTGAGGACCAGGCTACAGCAACAGCACTGAAGTATGTCTTATATTTACTCTTATTTTTATGTCTTCTGTCATATTATAGTTTGGATACTTACCTCAAAACTTTTTCTTTTCAAACAGTCCTAACAGATATAATCTTTCAATCTGGCCCATTTCAAACCATCTTCTGGTCTGCTGCCAGAGTGATCTTTATAACTTGAACATCTACTCAGATTACTTAGTGCTTCAACTTCTTTAACAGCACCCAAGATCGCAAAAATAAAATCAAATCTATTTTCAAAAGCTATGAACACCCATCTAGCCATGATTCTTACCTCTCCTGTAACTCAAATTGAATGTAGATCATGTGCATGTATAATATATTCCTAGAAATATATGAACACACACGTAAAATCATTTTCCAAATGTTTTTTGACACCTATTGCATTTTTTTTTAAAGAATTTTTCATTCCTGTGGTCAGGAATGGGATTGACAATAAGTTCCAAGTCAGAAAATAAATAAAGATGGTGATATGTCCTGAAGACAATGAAGTAAATGGCGGGTAGAGAGACTAATGAACCCAGATACAATAAGCCCTACTTCAGATAGGATGCAAAAAAAGGGGGCTCTATAGATATCTGAGCTGTGATTTAAAATAATCCATTAATGTGATGGCTGGCTAAGAGAAGTCCAAGAAGGGAGAACTCTTGCCAAGATCCCCTGGAGGGGAAAAAAGGCCAGAGAATGTAGCTAGAAATGGGTGAAAAAATTTGGTTTAAGGCAAAATTGAAAAGTTAAAAGTGGGGCTGGGGATTTAGCTCAGTGATTAGAGTGCTTGCCTTGTAAGCACAAGGGCCTGAGTTCGATCCCCGGCACCACCAAAAAAAAAAAAAAAAAGAAAAGTTCAAAGTGCCAGATAGTTTGTAATAATAATTGTTCTATTAATAACAAGAACAATAATGATAGCAGATGGCACACATAATGTGCCAAATGCTATTTCAAGGATTAACTCGTTTAATCCTAACAATATTTTTGTGACAGAGGTACTATTATTACCAACTATTTTGCAAATGAAAACATACAGCATAAAGAAAACAAACGACTAATAGTAAAATCTATAACCAGCAAAATGTAGGGTCTGTTACTAACATGGGCAGTGAGGAGAATCTTTGGTTTGAATAATCATTCTATGTAGGAATTTGCAAGATTGAGTATTTCATTTTCTTCTACATGCAATGGAAAGCTACTAATATTAATGAGAGATAGATAATATCTATTCTTCTAAATGATCTCTCTGGCCACTAGGATTTGCATTGGTTTGGGAAGGTGCTTGCAAAAATGTAAGCAGAAAGGTCATTTAAAGGATAAATTAAATTATTGAGTCAAAGATGATCATGATTTGGACAAAGTAGTACCTGGTAAGGATGAGAGTTAGTCAAATTCAAATTATGTCTTGGAAGTAGAGACAAAAAATTTCTTGATCATCAGAAGTGAAATTATGAAGTAAGACTATCAGAGAATACTCTTAGCTTTGGCTCATTGACTATATAGATTTCAATCCCATTAAGTAAAATGGAAAACTTCAGGTTGGAGGGAAATAAGTGGGGAAAAGTTCTATATAGAGAATTTCTGCTTGGGAAATGCTAAGTTTAGTGTACCTGTTTCATACCCCAGTGGAAAGTTTAAGTGCACAGTTGAAAGTAAATATTTGATGCCCAGATCAATGTTGACACTAAATAAATTTGGCATAATTAGTATACAAACAATTTGTAAAGCTAAGGGCCAAATGAATTCATAACATTGGAAGGGAATACAGTAGCCCTTCTGATCTGTGCAGTATCCCTCCATCACCAGCACTCTGCACTCTCCTAGAACTCTCACTATGGGACGTTAGGTAATAGTTTTCTCGGCAGAACGCAACCAATTTTTCACCTTTTAGCTAACGCCTTTTCTCTTTCTTGAAGCTTCATTTGATTACCTGTGGAGATTTAGGGGCTAATTAAAACATTTACCCCATCCGTCCATCGTGCATAATTTAACACACTTATGTTGGATATTGGTGAGCTACCTATGCTAGAGAGTTTGGTAAGCAATTGGGGATTTCACACTAAGCATAAATACTACAGCTCTATCTTTTAGATTTATTTTTTAATTTTTTTGTCTATGTACATCTTCTACAGCCATGTTTTTTCATACTTCAAGTTGTAATATATTGGATCATTAAAACATTTAATAGATTCTAGTCACCATGGAAACAAATAGAAAAAAGTAAAACAAAATATCAGAGTGTAAATAAATATCATGAATCATTTCCCCTGATACATATATCTACCAGGTTGAAACACCCTGTGAAGAGTGCTGCAAGAGTTTGAAAGACATTAGATGAGCCGTTCCCACTCTATTTTTCTGTCTCTGGCCAGTTGAGTGGACTCTGTGGGGGAGGGCGCCTAATCTTTTCCAGCCTTTCAGATCTGAATGCTCAGGACCTATAGTTCTTGATGCAGATCAGGTAAGCAAAGAATGTTTGCTGAAAAGGTGATGGGAGGCACAGAAGTAGAAAAGTGGGGCACCAGAGGAAGGCAGAACAAGGCTCCATAAAGGTGCCCTCCGGAGAGTCACAAGCACTTAACCAAGCACTGGGAGCTCCCTGCTGCGATGGGAAGATCAGTTCAGGTGGACTCCAGAAATCGGCACCTCACACAATCAACTGGAGCTCAGAAAACAGTGACAGCTACATGCCAAATTGAACGAAAGTGTCATTATGAAAGGCCAGCTTCTGGCTTTATAATACCAATTCTATAATGTTTTGAAACACCAACAACAAGAAAAGTGAAATCATGGTTACGTGCTTGGTCCCTAATTTACCGATGTGAACTTTATCCTCTGCACCAGTGTGCATCTCTGATGACTGTAGGTCTTTTCTACATCCTTGGTAATAAATGAAATTCATAGAAAAAAAGGCCACCTTCAATGGAACGCTTGCTCTCAAACATTGAAAAGGGATTAAAGATCATGGTTACTTTATGACGAGGACATTTCACTGCCAAGAAAAATGGTAAAAGCTTTTATCTTGATTTAGTCCTTGTTTTCTGTCCTTCCATTAAACCCAAATTTTAAGTAATAGGCTATAAATATGCATTTTTAAAATTTCATCTTTTTCTACATAAAATATTTATTTCCTATGTCCTTTGGTTTGGATCACTGGTTGTCCATGTATGTTTTAATTTAAGACACAAACGTGACCATAATCTTAAGATGAAAAATGATAATTCCAGACCTCTCCGTTTTGCCTAGTGACTATTTTAAAAATCCTTCTGAGTCCAGTCCACTTGTTTTCATAGTGTTCTCCAAAAAGGCAAGAGTAAAAAGCAGTCTTGAAAATACGAGAGCTTTGATAATCTTTCAGCTAAAGAAGGAAAGAAAGAGAGAAGAAAGAAAGGGTGAAACATGAGAAAGAATAGGAACTAAAGAAAAAAGTTAGTACAAAAGCAACAAAGGAAATACATTTAATATCGTTATTTGCTCCTCACTTCTCCAAAACAGCAGCAATCATAAGATTTTACCTCAAAACAGAAATATGAAACACTATGGAGAAGCGTCATTTGCACCAACATGGTCCGCTCCAAAATGAATGCTCAAATTCAATTTCAGAATATCCAAATCTTTTCTATGTATAGAGCAAACAAATCATTCTTCACGCGCTGGATTATGAGTGTAACTACTGGGGACGCACAGCCGCGGCCATGCGGCAGATTCCTGCACGGGGCTTTGGGGGCGCCAGAGGAATGTGGGGGACTGATACAGTCAACTTGAGCAAGATGCCCGTCTGGACTGAGTTGGTGGGTTCTGGGCTTAGAGGATCCACATGAGGATTGTTGCCGACACGACATAAAGGAGAACAGGAGCAGAAGATAGTGGCCGGCTGTTTCCCAGGAGAAGCTCCATTGTGGCTGGTTCTCCCAAAGGGGACTCGGCTGTTCTCGTCACATAGGAGCTCAGGGCCTTGCTGACGTTAGGAATGGCTGCTGTCCGCTTCAGAGGAGCTCCGGTCTTCATCTCTGCTGCCAGCATCATATCCTGGTGCCAGTAAAGTTTTCTTCGGCCATCATCCGCAGACACGGATGCACAGGGGACAGAGCTGTGGGCTCCCAGCCCTTGACTGGATCTTTCGGGTCTCCAGTGCATATATAGACATTCGGCACTCTTCCTGCATTTGCCTCGTGGGTGAATTTTGTAATTTGTAGATGTCCTGTATTAAATCTGCTCTCTTGCAAACCATTGGCTCTAGAAAGGTAACTAATAGAAAGAATAAAGTTCTTTCTCCACAGATGCTTTCCAAATCCTTCCAGGCAGGAGAGAGGTTGAGTGAATTGTAAACCTTAGCTGTAGCAGGGGGGAGATTTCAGATATGCAAAGATTAAAGTGAACATTCTTTCACCAACTCCCTCTGTTTCCGTGCAGGTTTTCTTTTCTCTTCTTCTCCTCTCCTCTTTTTCCCTCTTCCCTCCCCTACCCTCTCCTCACTTCTCTTCTCTTCTTCCCTATTCTCTTCTTTCCTTTTCTTCTTTTCCCCTCTTCAGTACTAGGCCCTGAACCCAAGATCCTCACATTGAGCTACATCTCTAGTCCTCTTTTGTTTTTTAATTTGAGACAGAGTCTCACTAAGTTGTTAAGGGCTAGACTGGGCTCAAATTTGGAATGTCCTGCCTCAGCCTCCCTGAGTGCCAGGATTACAGGCATGCACCACCATTCAGGCTCTCCTGTGTATTTTCCATGTGTTACTAAAATCATAATGTGTTTGGTGTACTGATTCAAATACGACAGCATTAAAAATGCTAGTTACTATACTGAACAAATTGAAATTGGTGGACCTGGAGCAAAATCCTGGAGGTAGAGAAAGAAACGTAATTGTGGGAGGCAGAACAAGGATGCCTGGAACTTGGGATATGTTTCTTTTTTACATGGTGAAAGGAAATTGAGGTTGCACATGAGAGTATGTCTGCTAATGAGTTTTTTAAAATAAAGATACTAACCTCGATGATTCACCTGTGCTCAGTATAATCACAAGGGTCTTGGTAAGTGGGAGAGGGAGGCAGAAGTGGTACAATAAAGACATAGTGCACTGTTTTGCTCTTTGAGGGTGGAAGCAGGAGCCCAGAGTCCGGGAATGTGAGTGTGAGAAGCAAGGGAGTGGGTTCTCCCACAGAGGCCCCAGTGTGCAGCACAGGCCAGTACACATCTGGGTGTTAGTGGGTGCGACCCGGGCCAGGCACACTCAGTGTGGACTGAAGACGCCACCTGTGGTGGACTGTTTCATCAAGGAGCAGGCAAGCTTGTGGGGAGCCACAGAAGGTATCTTGCTGGTCACATCCATGTATGGTACACGCATGTCAGAGGTGATTGTGGACACCCCGTTTAATGTTCCACATTTTTAAAAGTATGATAAACTGTCAAAAGGTTCAGTTCATGTATGTCCCATCTATTGAGGGTTGAAATAAATTCTGTATTTAAATTAGTTGCAATCTTTTACCAGTTTCTACTTGTCCTGTCCCCATTGTTTCTACCATCACCACCACCGCAATCAGCAATACCTAGGCCTACACACCACACACACAGGTGTGCAACCGCACACTCACACATGGTTTTCTAGTTGGAGGTCCCTCAGCCACTTTTTAATATTTTTTATTTGACTACACTTGACAGAATACCTGAGCAAACAAACCCCTTTGATCTTGAAATTCTCTTTTTGTTTCCCACTCAAACACCACGCATTCCATCTTTCATCTTCCTCTCTTATTAATCCTTCTTAGTTTCCTTCTTACTTCATCTTGGGACTTTTCACTGTTGCAAGGAGGACGGATGCTCATATTAACGAAAGTGCTGCAGGGAACTGCATGCTTCATGTACGCAGGAAACCACACATAAGAGGCAGACAGCACAGCCCTCCCGGGGCAGCGAGGCAGACGCCAGCCCCGGAAGACCCGGAGCCCCAGAGGAGGAGCGACACATCTGCCTTGTGAGGTCCCTTCCCATCCAAGCTGGACCCCTCCTCTCGGGCTCTCCTAGGCTGTCCACTACTCACTTTTTCTGCTCTGCTTTCTCTGGTGCTCAGCTCCAGAGTATTCTTACCTTAGAGAAGCTCTGATCAGAAATTCAGCCCTGACCCCCTGTTGAGATGAAACATATTTTATTTACCATGTACCTTGTGCCAGGGAACTGGTGTGAACACGGTAGGAAACTTCTCAAATCTCTAGAAAGTTGTGTTTTGAAAGGATAATTCCAAAATAAAAACTAACTGCACATATTTAATGGTGACATTTTTTTGAGCAAAAGGATTGATGTTGGTGTCTTTTCTGAGCTGACATAGGGAAGATTATTGGTGCAAGAGGTTTGAGGGTAGAAAGAAAGAGTTTCATCTTTGAGATATTACTTTTGAAGTGTCTATTTGACATGCAGAGATCCATGGTTACAAGCTGCCTGGTCTTCTCTATATTTCTCAATTCAAATTTCCAAGCAATAGTTTTCTTAAGAGAAATTTCCTTAACAGTCTGCTTTTCAATGTCTGTATTATCTTTGGGTCAGAGCCAAAACCATGATGCACACTGTGCCCACAGCCCTTGATTTCATTCTCCAGAAAGTAACGTTTCCTTCCAAGGCAGATCAGCACTCAAATACTTTTATTCTTAGGAAATTAAATGCCTTTTCCATTTTGAAATTTAGTTTTCTTGCCTTCAAAATGTCTAGTGGTAACTACTTTACAGAGATTTTCATGAGATTGAAATGATTTTAGTATATAGAACTACCTAACCAGAACGATAGAATTTAATTTACCTCCAATGATTAATTCAACCATAAAGGGTATGATCAGAAGATGCAGGATGAGTGTTTAAATTAGAAAAAAAATCATTTATCACAGTAAAAGACACATTGTCATTAATTCCTTTCAAAATAGTCCCTCTCACCTCGATCATGCTTATATTATCATTCTTGCCACTTTCTGAAGCAAGAAACTTTTGACTTTCTCTTTCGTGTTTTTTTCTTGGCTGCCTTGATGTCCTAAGTCGATTCAAAACATTCACCTTTGTTGGTCATTTTGGCTTTTGGGCAGAGCTAGAAGTCACATAGTGTCAGATGTGGTGAATAAGGTGGATAAGGATGTACTGTACTGTATTTATTGGGCAGAAATTGCCATAAACATATTGAATCTACTCAGAGCATCCAGGCAGCCATGAAGAGACACTCACAAAAGAGGACTTCCAGAATTGCTTCAGAAATGTGCAAGAACAAGAGAATAAGAGTGTTCAAAGTGAGGGAGTATTTTCAGGGAGATTAATGACAATGCATCTTTTACTATAATATTTTATTTACATATTTAATGCATTTTTGTCACACCTACACTGACATAAGTTTTATTTCGTATGAGCATCTCCTGTTCTAGTTTTCAAATATTTCTCTTTGATTGACTAGAATATGTATGAATGTGGGGAACACAAGGAGCTTCTGAAATCCTGGCTGAAGAGAAGAATTAGCTCACCAAGGTGAGTTGGCCTCATTGATAGATGCTGGCCACAGTGTCCGTTCAGCCTCTGTTCTCCTGGACATGCTAATGGATTACGATTATTGTCATTATTACGGGCTCACCCTCTGTTTTGCCTTTTCAAGGAGCATTGTAGTTTTCTTTGTGGACTTGTTTTTTCCCTTCAGACATTCTTTGGTGATACTGTAATCCAGCAAGCGTGCATCTTAAACTAGCCAATGAGACTCTTCCTCTGTGTAATGCTAATTTTAAATTGAGGAATCTGTTTAAATCAATGGGCAAAAATTGGTCTTCATCACAACGAAAGATAGGCGCTAACTAGCTACATGTTTCAGCCATAAAATCTTCCCTGTGTTTTTTATTTTCTAAGTCTTGATGTGCAGACCTTGTTTTCTATGCATTTCCAAAGTGTTAGTGTATCTTGTTGGTCTGTGGGTTGCCAAAATGTTTCTAGTAGTGCCTAAATGACTCAGAACAATATCTCTACTTGCAAAGAGCAGATCTGATGCTAAATGTTATTGTAAATTCCCCTGTAAGGCTGTGAGTCCCTTTGAGACCTGAGGCTTTATGGAGTGCAAACAGTATCATGCTGCTAAAAGTGGAGGCAAAAAGTTTATTTGAGGGATGTTAGAGTTCAGCATGTTGAAAGACTAAAATCAGTGCAGAAGAGGCAGAGAGATACAGGGAGTTCGAAGCAGGGTCCCATTAAACAAAGCAGCACACAGCTGGGAAAGCCAGCCAGGACCACGGCAGCAGAATTTGGGCCCAGGAAGGGTTTGAGAGAGTCGGGCCCACAGAGCAGGTATGGAGGGAATGAGGGCTGAACAGGGATCCAGAAATTTAGGTCAGAAAGTTTGCATGGTGTTCCTCCTGTGATTTGCATTCTGAGTGGGGCAGATTGGCTCTCTCATCTCAAAGAATTTGGGCGAGGGAGTTGGACCTTTCTTTTTACCCTGTTTGTCTCCATGGATCTTCCCCATGCCTTTTCACTTCGGCTGCTTTCTTCAGGACCGGTGTGTTTATTGCTTTCTCGGACTGCCACTTTCTTTCCTACTCCTCCAGGTTTATATTTAGAGTTTTTGTGCACATTTGAATTTAGTTGGTATTATACTGCATTTTCACAATACCACCCCAGTTACAAATTTTAATCATGTACCACGTGTATTACTTTTAACTCTAATATAATTTTTTTCTAATTTTATTTTTTCTTTTTCTGTAAATATTATTTTAATGGTACATTTTAGATGAACATAGTGATAACATTCATCACAGGGGATTTGAACCTGTACGTGATATACCTTGTTGCTTCTTTTTTTCCCATTCCCCTCCTCTCCCCTCACCTCCTCCTCCCTCCTTATTTACAAAAGCTTTGTTTAATTTTTGGACCTATTTTTTTTTTCTTTACCAGAAAATATTCTTTGCTACCTTTGAAAGGCCCATAGGGTGTAAGAGGGTGCCGTACAATAGTGTGTGCTCAGCTTCGAAACGCTTCCAGTTACTTTAGGGTTTCCTGTTAGGTCCCTACCTCACACCCACACAGACGCAGTGTTTTATTCATTCACAAGACTGGGCATCGACCATTTCTATCATGTGAGCTGGCAGTGCATCTCGGTGGCAGAACCCTTGCTTAGCATGTGTGAGGTGCCAGATTCAGTCCTCAGCACTGGGGGAAGAAACAACGGATTTAGCTTCTTTAACTTTGGGATGTTTGAAAAAAACCCTAGTCTTTTAGATATGTTGCTATTATTAAAATATTTTATGATTCTCGTTTTGTGTAATATACAACTTTAAAATTTCACCAGTGGGATCAGGTCCCTCTTTCATCATTCTTAGACATCTTTTCCATGTTCTTGCTTACATTCAAGGGCAGAAAATAAAACAGAATGTTAGTTACAGCAGCACATTTTCAGACACTATGAAAATACATGTGACTTAAATATGAATGCATATTTTTAGAATAAAATCACTGTCTCTGAGCATAACAGAATATAGCAAAGTTCCACACTTAATGTAATTATGTGCATTCATTTTTGGCTGCTATATTTTCAAATAAGTATATAAGTAAAAACTGATAGAAGGATCTTTAGAAATCCACGTTACCTCCTGCAGCTCCAAGTAAAGCTTTCTATAAGTCACACAACACCAATTTTGGGTGGTGTCACACAAAGACCAAAGCTATTTGGAGCCTATATAGATTGTATAGGAAGGTATCTGCAGAGTGTCAGCATTTTGGGGAGATAGATATGAATGGTATTTAGGAAGAAAAGCTCGATAGAGATCTTTTCCCTTCTGTATAGAATTGTTTCAGAGAAATACTGTCCTCTGTTTGCTATTAAGCTTTGTCTGAGTTGAATCCCAAAACATATTGATTTGTTGCCAGGAAGCTGCATATGCGTGATAGATCTCTTTACAGTACTATTGTATGATGCTCATCTCGTTTTGCTTGCTTGGGGTGGACAGGACTAGAGAAGCGGCTCAGATTTACCTGCGTGTCACCCTTGACAGGTAATTCCTTCACCCACTTAGAATTTGATTCATAAATAAAGGACAGAAGAAACGTCATAAATCTAGGCTTGTGCAGTTTTGTACTGATACACTGAGAATTCTTTTCTTTCTTTATTTCCACTGCTAATACTTACCAGTTAAGGTGTGTTTGTGGGTCTGTCTGAAGAGATGACATACTAGGCATGTTTAATCGATCGCCTGCTAATTGGACTTCCTTTGCTGTGCATTCGATTATGTAAAGAAGCGGGATGGAAGTGACACATGGCATCTCAGCAATGCTTGGGGAGCATCCGCGGTCCGTGTGATGTTTCAGGTCTATCAGGTGAATTGCTTACATAAGTGAGATACGTTTTTATCTTTACCCCATTAGGCTGCATTGCATCTTTGGGCTTTTGCATTCTAGATGTACAGTGTGTTCTGTTGTACAAGAGGCAGAAAGAATCAGCAGGCAAAGAAAAATGTGTGAGTTTTGAGTTCAGGTACAAATACTTAAAGGGATGAGTAGAAACAAATTCAGCTGCAAGCCGGGTCTGCAGGCAGATCGGCCTCCCAGGGAAGAGGTGTCAGGGCCCCCGCGCCGCCGCCTTTCTCTCGGTGCCTCCTAGGTGAGGATTCGTGTGTGTGTGAGTGCGTGTGTCCAGTCTAAGGGCCGCACACTGTGTGGACAGTGAGCACCATTTGCCTGCGATCGTAGGACCTGCCCTGTCTCGCGCACTGTGAGTCTCCGCAGGGATCTGGGGTCTTTATTTGTAACTGGATTTCTACCTTTCTCCTTTGTAAAGAGGCATCCAACTTATTCTTCTCGTTAGCCACGTGAATGCATGTGAATTCTTCACATCACACACATTTTAAAGTTCTTTTTAAAAAGTTCTCATCAAAATTTCCCTAGGACCGATTTTTACAGATAACATGAATTCTGATGGTTATATGCGCATATAAAATCCCTAACTATGTGCTCATGTTTGATCATTTTAGGCTTCAAAATAAGCATTTAAAAGTGATGGCAGCATTATGCCAACTCTCTTTTGTTATTTGCCATGAAACACCTTTTACTCTATTTGTTTAGCCCCTTATAGATAATAGGCTCTGGATATTTTTTGTCAAATAGCTGTAAAATTGGAAACTATTTCTTTACGTTTCAAAAGCCTCTTTCGGATTTATTCCTTATGGGCACAAGGTGCCTACTGAAGAACACTGTGTTGTTATAGCAACTGGAAACTCAAGTGAACAAAGCACATTTTGGAAAGCCGTCGTGGTCAAGGGGCGGCAACGCCATCCAAGAGAACAAGACCAAGATGGCTTACAAGGGTGACAATAACCAACTCTGGAACACTGGGTGATCTTCCATGGTGTCACAGCAATGGATGGTTAAGAAGCCTTGTTTGTAGAGTTCCTGTCTGAGTTGAGACCTGGCTAATATGAAGGAGCTGAGCATGTACCGATCAGTGGAGAGCAGGCACTCAGGACGAGGGCCAGAACCCTGTGGGAGAAGCAGGTTTGTTGTGGATGGGGAAGATAAAGAAGGCTGAAGCGGGCGGGCTACAGAAAACCAAGGCACAGTGGTGGAAGTCAGGAACAGGTACAGACAGACCAGACCACATTTGGTCTTATAGGCCCCATAGGATTTCATTTTAGGGGCTTTCCCTGAGCAGAGGTGTTCAGGGATTCCACTGGCTGGTTTAATCAGAGTGACAAAATCAGATTTAACACATTGGCTCCATCTTCTTTGTGAAGAACAGATTCTAGTCAGGATGATTTATTCAATGAACATCCTAGGTGCAAGCTGAGAGACAGACTTTGACTGGTTTCAGCACAGAGTGATTGTTTTGGTGATGAGTATTGATTAAACAAGAATGTAACCGCGGAGATTGGAGACACAGGCAGACACTCAGCCAGAATCCTGTCACCCAGCTGGTGGAGGGACTGTGGCTGAGGCTCCGCTCGGTTCTGAGGACCCGCAAGGCTCACAGTGTCCAGGGCTGGGTGTTGACCCTCCCTGCAGGCTCTGCTCTTTCCACTTCTGCGGGTCACTGGCCTTGGATTCACAGTCCTGGGCAGTTGTATGTGGTTTCCTGACAATTACCAAGAAGAAAAATTGTGAAAATTTTTTTAAATTTTATTTTAATGGTACATTTTCGATATACATATTGATAACATTCATCATTGGGGATTTGTACCTGTACATGATATACCTTGTTGCTTCTTTTTTTCCCATCCCCCTCCCCTCACCCCCTCCTCCCTCCCTATTTACAAAAGCTTTGTTTCCATTTTTTCCTTCCATTTCTTATTTCTCTTGTCCCTCTGCTCCTCTCTTGTAACATGGACTTCTAGAGCAGGAAGTGAGATTTTTCATAGCACTGCTTTAAACGTACGAGAGTTCATATGCTATGAATAACAAAGAACAAATGTCTACTGTGGGGGCTTGTGTGATTATCTGTTTGACCATTTTGGAGTAGTATGGTAGCAGGATAGAGAGAAATCTTGAGATTCTAAACTATTCGGAGCTAGAGTTGGGTCTTTTTCCTTCTTTCCTTTACTTATTGTTTTGGTCTGGAGAAGGAGGATGGAAGATGGGGGGAAAGGAAGGATCAAGTGTAACTCAAGTACAGTTTGGGTACTAGAACCTGGGTGAATGGTGGGAATATTAACTGAGGATGAGAGGGCAGGTTAAAAGGCAGATACACAGTTAGCCAGAAATGGATTCCTTCCGAAAAAATCACTGAAAATTTCAATGGTGATGTCAACTTCGGTCAGTTCTAAAATTTAGGGGCAAAATTAAGGGCAGAGATATAAATATGACCTCAGAGGCTTCTAGTCTATTTTTCTAATGAGACATTGTTTATTGCAACAACACTAGACTTTAAAAAGTTGCTTTAGTAGTGCCAATTATCTTGTCATTTAATAACTGAGAATAGCGGTGTGAAATAGCATGTAGTATACAGAGAAAAGCCGCCTAGTCAGTTTCCACGTGCCCCATAGTATGGCTGAGCTCGGCCTACTCCTGCGCATCCTTGTTTTCCACTGCTTCCAGGCACACGAGAGCCACTACTATGATCAGGCCAGCTCGCTTCACCGGCTGTCTCGTAAACTTTGTGAATTCCTTGCTCCGGTATTTCTTACAAGAAGTGTTGTTATTTTCCCACCCTGAAACACTACAGCAGGAAGTTTGCACTAACTCTGGAGGACAAGAGACCAGGACTTGTCTCCTGGGCCACCTCGGTTATTGGCTGCATGACCGAGGGATTCATTAGACCTCTCTAGCCATCATCTGTAAAATGAAGATAATAATACTTATTCTAGGGGGACGTGGCAAGAATTAAAGGAGGGAATGCTCGGAAACACTTGACACACAGTGCTGGTACTCAGTAGATGATAACTTTAATTAGTACTGTTGAGCCTCCCTTACCTTTCCAGACGCAGAAAAAGCCATCTGTCAAGGCTCAGCACACACAGCTCCTCCCAGACTTTCTAAGCTTAGTCAAAGCTATGACTGAAAACAGCAGCAGAGACCTGTTGAAAGGGTGAGTAAACAAAACCTGCAAACATCCAAGGACAAGACAGCAAGAGCAGTTAGCGCTCTGAGGCTGCCTGGCGGCTTCCTCTGCCTGGCCGCAGACTGTGCAGTCTCCCATCCCGCTTCATTTGGGCAGCTTTGCCAGCTCTGCCACTTCTCTGTGCCCACTCAGGTCGCATCCCCGAAGGGCTTCTCTACGCCCAGAGCTTAAACTCTCTTAGTCTGAATTCGATCTTCATTTTCCTCTCCGTGCACTGTTCTATTTACACACCTGATAGTAGTAATCGTGCACTCAGCATAGGCAGATAATTTGTGAAGGACTGGTTTATATTTTCTGTGTTTTTTCATGGGATGAAATCTCCGTAATTTTCTCTTACCACGATTCTATCTCATTGATTTAGTTATCATGGCATCGCAGGGCCCAGGGCTGAGTGTTTGTAATCTTTTTCTTTTTGTATTTTTCTCTCTGAGCTCATTCTCTTAGTGCTCTCTTCCATTCTCGTGGCTATAAATTGCTTGGAGATGCTCTCTACTCCAGATGTATGTCTCTAGCCTGGTGCTCTCCCCCCAGCTACAGGCTCAGCTATCCAGCTGTACGCTTAGATCTCTGGGTCAATTTCTAACTGGCAGCTCAAACTTAACAAAACCAAAATATCGCTCCCAGTTTCAGCTTCCTTTCCAGACCTGCTCTAACCACATTCTCTCATTTTACTTGATGAACACTGAATTTTTCAGTTTGCTCCGGATGAAACCTGTGGTATTATCTTTAGCTCCCTCCTTTGTCTCGGATCTCATTTGAAGCCAGCAAGTTCAGTTTTTTGGTTTACCTTCCAAATGTGTCTGTGCTGCAGGACCCGCATCACCCCCATCACTGCAAGACAAGTCACATTTCTACCCTGGATTATTGCATTCGGCTTCTGACTCACTTCCCTGCTTCACCTCCAGATCCCAAGCTCATTTACTATCTTAGACTTTGAAACAGATAACCCAGCCCGCTGACTCCTGCATGCGAACCCCCCTTTGTCATCTCTTGTCACGCAGGCAGAAGTCAGCAGCCTTTCGACCTTTTGTAAACTCCATAAGACCTGAGTCTCTCCGCTTTACTTAGGACTTTATTGTTGTTCACCTTCATTTGCTTTGTTGACTTCTTTGCCTGTCCCTCCCCCAGGCAGACCAGACCATGTGTCAGAGTCTCTCTACCTGCTTTTCCCTCTGTTTGCTATTCCTTTCCTAAAATAGTCACATCCTCCTCTGCTTGATCTTCTTCAGCCCTTCACTTACAGACGACCCTCTCTGAGAGGCTTCCCCTCACTGTCTTATCTAAAACTGTAACCTCTCTACCCTTTTCTCGCTAACCCTGCTCCCTGCTTTATTTTACTTCAGTGTGCTTACAGGACTGACTTACTACACATCTTGTTTATTACTAGATTGGCTAATGGATTCTCTTCCCTTTCAGAAAAACATGAACTTACAAAGCCAAGATTTCTGATTGTTCCACTCACTGCCATTTTCTCAGGACCTAGAAAAGTCCTGGTGTTTAGGGACACTTGCTCATAAATGATACATACTGCATTAATGAGTACATCGATGAATGAACAAAGCGGCAATTTGTCCTGTTTTTGTTTAGCTGCTAGGTGAAATCATCATATAGGAGAAAAGTTTGTACATATAGAATGTAGGCAGCAGTTCACAGTTTCTGACGCTTTATGTCTCATATAATCCGCTCTGTGTGGTGCCCGACGCTCTCCCCACGTGGCCTTCCCAGAACATGGTTGAGGATTAAAAGCAGTGCCGAAGCAGAGTCTTGATGCAGCCCCCAGTTATAAAATGGCATCTTCCCTTTGTCTACACTCCTTCCCTTAGAATGCACCCTAGAATTGTGATTTCCACCTTCCTCCCTGCACAGAACAGCTCTGCTTCTCCAGAGAGCATCACTACCTTACCTCCCTTTCTCCTTGCAAAAATAGTACGAGAGAAGAAATGCAGCTTCGCTTCTTCTCTTTCTGTAAATGATATGAAGACATATATTCTCATGGGACAGCAGACTTTGAAGGACGTAGGTTTCATCGTTAGTAACTTTTTGGCCTTTTCTCCAACTATTTCTTAGCAAGCTCCCCCATTTCCTTGCCCTACAGTCTTCCTCTCTCCCCAGCTGAGCCGGTTCTTGCTTGAAAAGCCAATCTCTCTGCGGGATCTTGCTTCATGAAAAAAACATGTTCTCCTAACATACCTGATCTCTGGCAATAGTAGTTACGGGGCATTTCTTCTGTTCCCACCATTGTTTCTCTTTCCCTTGAAGTTATTTCTTCCCCCTTTTGGTTTCTGTCTTTGATGTTACAAAGTTTGCTCTCCTTTTATTGTGACTTTTGTTTGTCTGGTTTTTGGTGGTTGTTGTCTGAGATGGAGTCACGCCACGTTGCCCAGACTGTCTCGAAACTTGGGTCTCAAATGATCGTCTTGTCTCAGCCTCCTGAGCTGGGGCTGCAGGCACACACGCTGGCTAGTGACTGTTACTTCACGTTACTGGGTAGGGAGAAGCTTTTCATAGGCGAGTTTTAGCCATTAAATCACATCTGTGGGAAATTCACTTCCAAATGTGAATTTTTGCCAGTCTTTTCCCTTGGTTTCTCTTTTCTTCATCTAAGTCTCCTGCCTGACTCTTGCATTCTGCAAACTAAATGCATTGAAGAGGCTGTTTCTGGCCTTCTCCATTTCCAGCACTTCTTGTAGACATCCCTTAATTCTTTGTTTCTGGCACAACACACTGATCTTATTTGAGCTGAGTCTCCAGTTCTGGAGGATAAATTACTTCGTGCACTGAGAGGGCAGTGGGCCGAAGCAATCCAGGGGCTTTCTGCTCCCTGGCATGCCCCATCTCCCATCCCACCAGCTTGGAAAGCGCATGCTTCCCATTCCCAATTCTCTCTCAGGTGCCGTGACTCGAACGTGACTGATTAATTCTTATGATTTTCTTCCTGGACAGACGTGTACATGAGCAGTGTCCACATTCTTCCACATCATTCTCCATCCACGCTGTGTGACACAGCAGATTGTGTTCAGGTGTCTGGGATCTGAAGATAAAACTACCTTGGTTCAAGCCCTGACTCTATCACTTATTCGGTGATATGCTCTTGGGCCACTTTTCAGGGCCCATAATAACTCATAGGAGTATTTCAACAAGTAAAGGACTTTAAAAAAGTACCCAGCGTATACTGGATGTGCCAGATCCATGCTAGATGTAGTATAAATCTTGAGGCTTTCCAAAATCTGCTATTGACAGATACAGTTGTCTCTTCTCCTACTTTTTAAAAAATTAATCCCTATCACCTTATTATTAATTCAACAATGTTTTGGGAGGACACAGAGCTAAATACATATATTTCACACCTTATAATTAACTCTGGTCCAATGATGAAACCCGCAAACTTCCTTCTCCTGCCATGCAGTAGTGGAGTAGCTGAACACCCAGTTTGGAAGTCTGCCTGGTTCTTGAGTGCCTGCAGGAATGGCTCATTTCCTGTCCCCTTTTCAAGACCAGTGTCCTGGTACTGAGTCCCAGCCAGACTGCTGGCAGACAAGCATGTCTGATTGACCAGATTTCTGTAAATTTCCTGTGCTTAGAGCAGTGGTGGCAACCTGTGGCACGTGTGCCCCGTGGGGACATGGAGCCCTCTCTGTTGGCACACAAGCCAAGTCCCTCCAGACTCTGGAATATTTTCCAAATCCAAAAATGGATTCAGAAAATTCTACAACATTCGCAGACAATCCTACAAGCCACCAGGAAATCTACAAGGACCTTTCTAGCATCGTAGCAGCTGCAAAGGAGAATTTCAGTAACAGATTTTTAAAGTCCCATACGATGGAGACAACCCCATGTTTTCCTACTTCTCTGGGTAAAGCCAATTTGAAGAACTTGATCTTTCCTGCTTAAACTGGTTAGATTTTGTAAATCTGGAAACGGACTATTGGAATTTCAAGAAGGCTCTATCTGAACCTGCATCCAGCACTTGAGAAGAGAGAGTGCGAGGGGACGACGAAGGGCAGCACAGCTGGTAGTTCTGAGAATGAGACCTTGAAGTGTGGGACTCTCTGCCAAACAGTATTGTCAACGAGAGCACGTGGGATTGCTTCCTTAGTTTGTCTGGATCATCTGATGCTGTGAGCAGCTGTTTTCAGCTTTGAATTATGTGTATCAAATCTGGTACAAGAAACGGACTGACAGATGGTCCGAGTGCCGCATTTGTTGCTCTCAAACTAGCAAAGTGTGAGGCGAGGTGTGACAAGTTACCAGCGTGCGTGTACAGCAAAGATCACAGTAAGTGTACAAAAGCACGCCGCATGCCACAGGCACACTTCGGCCTTTCGATAAAAAAACTGTATATTGAAAGTTCTGTTACTGTGCTTTTCTTTTAAAACAAAGATATTAACATATAACTTGTTTTATCTAAGTGAAAATTTCAGTACTGAGGCTTAATCGCAATGTTGGCACTTTGTGATAAATACAACCAGCCAGTTTTGTGTTGTAGTTTGGGGACTCGGTCTCTAAGAGGTTTGCGCTCACTGGCCTGGAGTCCTGTTCGCCAAGCCCAGTCTAAGGAGGCAGTTTGACTCTGTGCGCCGGAATTTTCATCGCCTGTGATTTGTCTCCGACTCCTGTGTTCATGTTGCCTGGGGCCAAACTGATGTTTTCTGCACCTTTTAATACTCACTTCTCTTAACTGAACCGTGAATAAGTGAAAACAACTTCTATTTTGTCTTTTCCTTTCTATTTCTCTCCAAACTTTCACTTCTACTTTCATTTTTGTCCATTTTTCTTCTCTTTTTCATCTATAATACTAGAAGCTGCACTTTTAAGAACAACTTTTTATACTATGACCTCATAGCAGTAAGATGACAGATGCATTTATATTTTATCCACTGGAAATAAGTTTGAGTGGTGATATACATGTGAAATCATCAGCATGCATTGTTATTTAGGGAGATATGATTGTCACATTACTAGAATATGGGGCATTTCTTTTTTTGTACATTAACAAAACATTCCAATTTACTCTTGTTGTACATTAAGCTTCATATTCTAAAATGAGAAACCATAATAGGTTTTTATTTATAGTTTACTAGTGGAAATGGCTTTGTGGAAATCTCATTTTCATAATCACTCTCCTTCAGCACTATCATCATTACTAGCAAATTAAGAGACACAAATATTTACTTAGAAATCTTTGTGAATGTAACGGGTTTAAGACTGAATGATATTTACTCTTTCTTCCTGTGGGTTTTTGGGGCAGAAGTCATTTTGAAGTGGATGAAAATGACATTGAGATTAGAGAATTCATTTAAATATTTAGGAACGTAAGCAGCTGAGTGCTAGAGAGCCACAGAAACGAGTGTGCAGCAACCTCGACACACGTTCCAGGCAACAGCGCTTTGGAGGCTGCTTGCTGGACCGTCAGGTTCTAATTGGAACACCCTGCATTTTGTTTGGGTGCTTACTCTTGGTTACATGTGTGTAGACCATGTGCCAAGTATTAATCACAGCACAGAGAGCAGCAGGATTCCCCTGTAATGCTGTAATAACATGGAAATCAACTTCTGGGAAAATGTGTAATGACAGGAAAGAGGGAAGGATGGAGTGAGAGGAGGAGGGAGGTAGACAGGGCAGTTGGAAGAAAGATAGGACCAAAAGAAGGAAGGAAAAAGGGAAGGATGGAGGGAGGGAGGGAGAGAAAAAGGGAGACAGGGCTGGAGAGAGGAAATAAATCCTGTGACAAGTAGTCTCATTATTATTTCTTTTTTTATCTCAAGCACTGGCTCACTGGCTCCCTACTAAGAGAAGAGTTATGAATGTCACACACACTGATGTGGAACAGAGTGTAAAAAGATTTCCGTATAAATATCGGGATCATGTAGGAAGCCAAATTGGGACGTGTTGCTTTTGAGGTCGTATGCCTATCATTGGTTTTGTAAATGCTTAATCAAGATTACAGAGCACATCTATGTGGATTTTAAGTTATTATAATACTTTTCATGTAAACTATATTAAAATGGATGTGCTAGTTTATCATTTTTAACTTTATTATCCAACCGATATTGCCGATAGATCTCACTCGATCGTGTCTCTCAGTTCTCTTTGTAATTTCACATATCACATTCTGTTGGGCTACAGCAACTCAATTTTATTTTATATGAATTATTGTTTGTAGGCAAATTAAGAGGTCCAAAGTTGTAGGAATACAAATATTCTCACTATTTCTCCTAAATCTTTTTATCTACTTCTTTAGAAACTCTTCTATTTCAGATCTAGAGAAAAAATAACTACTTTAGTAAATAATTCTTGGTAAACAATTTGTTGGGAAGCTGCTTTGGTAAGAGGCCACTTTGACTTTCAGGGAATCTATAAAATTACGGGCTTATGGATAGTCTGGTTTTATTTTTTTTTAATAAACTTCAAGGAATATTGAAAAATGGCACTTTTCATTCCAAAAGAAAAGTCTTATATCAAAATATTGTATCAGTTTCTTCCAGACATGCAGAGGGCAGGAGCTGTGTAGCTCCCAGCAAGGAGGGGCCGTTCTGAGCCCTGCTGGGCCAGCTGCAGATCGTACCAGAGTGAGTTAGTCCTTGTGTTTTCTCAAAAAGACTCTTACCTCTGAAAATTGGTAAAATGTGATAGAAAGATACACCATTATTTTATTTTTAAAAAATCCTTAACACTCAAAAGAGATAAGCCAAAGAGCCGCACATGTTTTTCCTACTTCGAAGACTGATTTGAGCACCATAATATAAGTGGGCTTCACAGTCACAGCCCGCTTGGACCTGAAAGTAAGAAAGACCGTGCTTTGCATCCTGGTATGAGGTTCACCGTCACCTTCACACCCAGTGTGTCCAATCCTGTCCCTAACTCCAGCTCCGAGTTCACAAATCAGAGCCCACCGGCCACAGCTAATTTTCCTGGAAACTTATTTGAGATGCTTACTGTTGCTAACATGTCCCAGAAACGTCTCTATTTTATAACCCAGCCCTAGCAGTTTAGCATTTAGCACGACTCTATCAAATAAATTTTATTTTAGTTTTTAGAAATTTTTTTAATGGAGGAAAGGTTTATTTTAGCTTGCAATCTGTAGAGGTTTCAGTCCCCAGTCATCTGGCTCCAAGGCAGGGTGTCAGGGCAGAGGGGCCTGGCAGAGGAGAAGCAGTCCATGGCAGGGCAGCCAGGAAGCAGCAAGCCTCAGATAAATTGTAAAAATGGCTGGGGATTGTAGTTTAGTGCAGGGCCCTGGGTTCAATCCCTAGTACTGCAAAAAACAGATAAAGAAAAAGAAAAGAGAAGAACAGAAGGAAAAGAAAGGAAAAACAAACCAAAGGAAAAGAGACAGTGACTCTTGTAAATCACAAACTGGATTGCAATGTCCTTTCTCTGCCTCGGCCTAGCGACCTGGTACAGGAGAAAAAGTACCCAAGGCTGTGCAGTTTATTCCCTACATAGAGAAAATGCTCCTCCCATTTAGAGGTTCAGTGAGCCCTCATCATTGCTTAGAAGAAAATACAAAGAACAAAAACTGAAAATCTATGCTTTGTGTTAAAAGGATGGCAACATTGTAAGACCACACAAAGCACATTTAATTCACATTAAATAAAGGTCTCATAAAGATTTTCCTCAATGTTATCTTTTTAAAAAGTTCAAGTCTCACTGTGTAAATGTGAGATTTTTCATAGATGACACTCCCTCGGTGTTGGGAAATGGCCGTGACTCTGAAGGATCATGTTTCATTTCTAAAGCAAGCATTGTGTGGCGACATTTGAAGACCAAATTCATAAGACCAAGTTCATTTTGTCATGCGTGGGCACTGTAAATATCACAGCTGGGGGAAAGAAAGGGAGCTTCCCTGTGCCGCTCTCAGGCACTGCCGAGGAGCCTGCCCACACACCGGCAGGCTCTGTGATAAAGCTGCGTGAGGCCTCCCGGCCTGACACTCGGCTGCTTCAATAAGGCCGCGCGGCTCGGGCTTGAGGGAGAAAGGGCTGCCTGTGCTTTACTTACTGACGCCTCCACACAAAAGCTTAGTATTGATCTGGCACCAGGAGGGGCTCCTGCAAGTGCTAGACATGATGCTCTGTGAAGGATAAATTGGTAGAGTTATTTAGAAAGAAAAGAATTGAGTTCAGAGTTCTGTGGTGAATCCAGAAATGCTTGTGGGGGGAAAGGCTTAGAATTCAGAATTGTGGCAGCATCGGAAAAACCTTCAGCGTGCATTAGAGGCAAGAAATCAGGGCCGGATATTAACAAGATCCTCTAGCATGTCAGCTGCACAGCAAGGTGAAGACCTGCAAGCTGGCTTATTCTTCCAGCAGAGACTCAAGACTGCCGAGAAGGGACAGTGTGTGCTTTGTGGAGTGCATTGTCCTGGGTGACCTTGCCCAGATCATACACAAGGAGACAGGAGAAAATGTAGGCAGGCAGAAAAAAATACTCATCAGTTCAATGACGGTCCTGTACTGAACCCGGAGTCAGACAATCAGTTATAGAATATGTTCCAAATCCCGATTGATTTATTTATCTATCGATTTACTTTTGCTAGTTGTTATTAGCCTTTGCCTTCTAAGAAGTAACCCAACAGCTGGCCAGCCCAGTTATCTAGGCCAGCCTCCTAATGGGCCCCACAGGTGAGACTCTGGGCCTCCAAGACTTAGCAGCCATGGAGGATGAGGTCTGGGGAACGTGTACTGAGTAGTTTTCCATTTTAACACACCTCCCACACTCTCAATTCAATATTTCACAGATTGGGGTGACAAGCAACGTTGTCTGAAGAATTCAGCCTGATAGTCACATATTATCTGTCAAGGTAATGACTCCCTCAGGGTTTTGGGGAAAGGAATCTTTCCAAGCTGACATTCAAGATCACTGCAGGCTTCAGTCTGTCTACTACCCGCCGTCGCTGAGACCAGTATACAAATGCTGTACCATATGCTAGCATCGCCCCAACGCAAGCTGGGACAGAGACGCCTCCAACGCTGTCTGTGCCCCTGTCATGGGTGGAAGAAAAGAGGACTAATTTTCTGTTAAATCAACACTCTCTTGACACAGCTTGAGTCACACGGCATCAACGGGTAAGCCTGGCGGAATTTTCCGTGATGCCAGGTGGACACACAAATACTTAGCAACCAGTCTGACCTTGTCATTTGTCTACCACTTAAAATATTTCCAGGGTTTCGCTAACTGTGTTTGGATGCTGTCCAATAATGGAATTACTATATTAGAACAATTTTCCCAAGTGAAAATAATAGTTATCCCTGGAAAAACAAATAGTGACAAAATTCCCCTAAAAGACAAGACTACAAATTAAATTATTTTTTTGTTCATACACACCCATTACAATATGGCCTATGATCTTTGTCTGTGTTCACATCACCTCGAAACAAAAGTTTGGGAATCCAGCCTCATAAAAGTAGATCTACTAGGGGTTTCAGCCTGGTCTTTTGTCTGGGCTCGATGTGTGTCATCAGGACACTATCCTTATGGGGGCTTCCCCCACTGCTGCCCCTTGAAAATCAAAATCTCCATCTGCCAGTAAGAAGTCGTGCAACTTTTCTTGGATGGTTTTTTCATGCACATCTTTCCTCCTGACATTCAGTTGAAAGTCTTGTTTACTCATGATTAGACTACTAAACTTGTGTAAATTTCTCACCCACTTTGATATTCTGCTTTTAATAGAGACCGAGGTGTGTAGTCTCCATGTTGACTTTAGGTTTTGCGGTCCTTGACTGTTGGACTCTTGTCATTGAGCAGACCAGACATAGATATCTATCTTCAGACTCCTGGAGGTTTTAGCTCGCTGCTTTCCTTTCTGCTACATTTATTTCCCTTTGGTACTGGCTTCATGGCTCCCCATCAGGAAAACTAATGCTTCCCTCCTTTTCTGTGCCTTTCTTGCTAGATCTGCCCTCAAATTCTCTTCTGCGCCTTAGAGAACCTATGAACTATTTCTGTTCTCCATTTTTCTCTCTCTTTCTTCTCTCTCCTGAGCTGTCTCGATGAATATTTAAAGGTTGATGCTTTATAAGGAGAACACAAGAACATGCTCACAATGGATGACTACAGAAAGGTAGCAAGAAGCTTGAAAGCCACAATATTCTGCACTTCTTGCTTGCAGACAGCGTGTGATCCTGCACTGGATTCTCCCCACGCCATCTGCTGCAGTTGCAGCCTCAGCCTCGCTAATTTTAGCTTTCTCTCTTTGTGTACTTTCTCCTGATAACGGATGGCTAAAACAACATCTTCAGTGTCGAGTCCTGTCTTTGGAACAGTGAGTGATGTATTTTGTGAAGATGGGGCCATCAGTCCCGAGACGATCATGTTCCAGTGAAGTTGGAGGGTCGATATTGCACAGCATTTGTCTGGAGCGGTGGATGGAAACAGGCCCTGTTGACGCTGGGAAAATCCCCTTCCGGCCCAGGAAGGCATCGGCGTCTGGGACTGGGGTTAGACTGTCGACTAGTCTGCGGGGAGGTTGTCCCACCCCGGGCGGGGACAGATGTGCCATTTGCAGAGGAAGCACGAGAACACCCTGAAAGCCTAACAGGAGAGGCCTGTGCTGGGGCTGAAGGGGGAGGGTGGAGCTTAGTTGGAGGCAACACTGGTGCTTCCAGGAAGTGGCCATCTGTGCCGAATTAGCAAAGTGTCAGGAACAAGTTAGGGAGTTGCTACCACCTGTGCCCGGCATAGCCACCAAAGGCCCGAATGTCAAATTCTGGTTCCCAGCTTGCTGTTATCGGGAGATGGTGGAACTATCGGGAGGAAGCTCCATCGTTAGGGGCATAACTTTGAAGGGGACCCAGGCCCTGTTTTCTTCCTTCTTTCAATTTTTGCTGTGAGTTGAATGAGCCTCCCACGCCACACGCTTGTGCCGTGCTGTGCTGTCTTGTCCCAAGCGCCAACTCACCCCAGACTGAAACTTCCAAAACCATGTGCCGAGATAAACTTTCGTCCTTTTTACGCTGGTCATCTCTGGTATTTGTTACTGTGCCAGGAAGCCGAGTGACACAGGGTGCTCAGGGGACTTTGAGTTGAGGGAGGCACGGAGTCCTGGCTTCAAGGAGGAAAGTAGCCGGACCGGATGGAAGCTTTAGAAATATCGATCTGACAGCCGAGTGGAGACTGGATTAGTGAATCTCGTACTCTGTGCCTGAAGAGCCTGGAGTATCTAGAGCTACTCAAATCAAATACCAGTTCTTTTATTAGTAGGAAAAGTCAAAATTGACTGTTTATCTCAACTGTAACTCCATATTTTCAGTGGTTAAAATTTTTCATTTGCCCCCAAGTATCTGCAGATGACACAAATAAATAAAATACATGATATGAATTGGAGAAAATAAGAATAACTATTCACAGAAGCAGCCATTTATGTTTAGTCTTTAACTTTAGTTTTTGCTAACATGCTGTCTGTAGTTTTGTTCTTATACTTTTATACTTTATACATATAAAGTTTTATGTTTTCCCCTTATAAAAACTCCCTAGTTTCTGTGCTGAAATAAATCTCTGTTTCATGATTTCACAGAATGAAAAATGGCAGTCACAGTGTGTCTGCTGTCCCGTCTCTGGCTCACCTCTGGCTCTGGCTCAGTTCAGGGTAGGCAGCTGCAGGAAGGATCGAGATCACACTGTTCCCAGTATCTCAGCTCAAAGATCCTTCACTGTGTTATTCCAATATGCTTATATGTGATTATTAATTATATGTAATACACAGAAGTTGTTGTAGGTCAAATATATTTTCTTAAAAAGCTGCACAATCTGTTTACCTAGATACATTGATGACCATTATATGTTCAATGAGTTAAAGAGAACAGAAAAAATGTTCTTCATGAGGAGTCAGGGGCTGCATGTGACTAACCCACAGTGTATTCTGTGTGTTTCTGGGGTGGGAGGAGAGGGAAAGAGAGAGAGAGGAGGGGGAGGAGATTGAAGAGGAGGAGAAGAAAGTGAAGATGTATGAAGAATAAAAAAAAAAGGGGAGAACCAAAAAGGATATCAAATGAGCACAAGAATAAAGGGCAGAAGTAAAGAGGGAAGGCAGGTGTTGTGACCTATAGATTTGTAGCCCCAACACTCCGGGAAGCTGAGGCAGAAGGATTTCAAGTTTGAGCCCCACCTGCACAACTAAGGGACACTGTCTCAAAATAAAACAAAAAGGGCTGAGTGTGTAGCTCAGTGTGAAGGCTTTGTCACCAAATCCTACTACTGCAAAAATAATAACAACCACAACAAAACAGAAGCGGGAGGAGGAACAAATATATCCAAGAGGTGAATAAATCACTTTCTTTCTGAAACATCATTGAGAAAGCAAAATAAGTTTCTGATGTACATAAAAGAATACAATTTAAGAGATAAAGATGATCAATCAAGGAAGAATAAGCCTTAAAACTGCTGTAATGATGTTTCTGCTGTGGAAAGTTGTGTTTGTTTGGTGGGCAAATAAAGAAAAATAGGCACATAGTTACTAAAGTAACTATCAATTTGATTAGCCAAGACATTCCTTCCACAGTAGAGGAATTCACTAAAAATATCTTTGTTCTTTTCGAGGGTGATTTTCTCTAGGAAAAGTGTACAAAGCTTTTGGTGAGACCTATATTCATTTCTCAGTTTCATTTACTGAGAAATTGTATTACTTTGGTGGGTTACTTCAGTTATCTGTTATCTGTTGAACGGGAATAAGTTCTGCTTTGAAAACTGACTTAAATTTATGTGCTAACAGATAATCCATAAACAGCAGTCATTATAAGTATAATATCTGAACATTTTAACACTCACCATAGTGCTAACACACACACACACACACACACACACACACTAGCCATGATTCCTGCCTGTGTTTCCATCTTTGCCTTCTCCTAAGATCCAGGTCTGCGTTATCAACTTTGTAATCATTTTAGCCTCCATGGAAATGATACCGAGACTAAAGTGGATTTTATCAATTATCAGGTATGAATGTAAGGCTAAAATTTAGAGGAAATGAAAATAGAGGAAATTGCTTGCGTGAACAATTAATAATTGAGGTCCAAGTTGGATGGGCGTAGGGAATGAGGCTGTAGACTTCGGGCCTTGAAGGAGGCAGGAACATCTGAACTTGTTTGTGCCACGTGCCGTGGCGAGTGGACCGAGGCCCCGGCCTGGGAAAAACAACAGCTAATTACTTTTAAATTCCCTTTAAGCAAATTACTGTTTGCAGCGCTTTTTATTTAAGAACATCTTGATATGAACTCTTAAGTCTTTGAGTGTGAACACAGAGGGAATCATGAGTAGCCCTCTGTCCCCCACTCTTTGCTGGTCTTAGTTTGCTTGTCAGGGTGTCTGGGGCACCACGATGGGGAGGTGAAGGGACACTCTGGTGTCCTTTCTGGTATAAAAGGGTTACTTTTAATATTACTGAATTTAGAATGATATTTGTCATAATGACTTTAATCTGTCTATATCCTTTATTAGATCAACTACTATCTTTTTAGAAGTCCACCTACTTATCAAAAATTTACCTGCCTACACGGAAACAAAAGTAGTCTGATAAAAATTGGTTGTTAAGAAAAAGTTGTTTTTTTTCAATAACACGTAGTGGAACGAACACTTGGTGTTATTAAAATCCTTATGTAATCATTGCCTAGGAGACCTAAATGAATTCATGGGTGTTCTGCAACATATAAACTAGTAATAGTGATAGCTTTGGGTTAAAAGCCTCGACATTTCTTGTGAGAAAAGGCCCTGGAATGAAATATTTTGCAATTCTTATTAGAGTCCAATCACAGTAAGTTCTTTAGTTACAATTTTCATATTTGCATATATATTTCATACTTACAAATGTATTCAGAATAAACAGGAATCCTACTTTCTTCACTCCAGATGTGACTTTCGTATTTACAAAAATGACCTACAAGTGCCTAAATATTAACTAATTCTAACATTAAATATCATCAGGACAGGGTCACCACTGAGAAAAGACTGCATTTTAATTGGTTTGGGTTAAAATCAACTTTGTGTTGTCTATACCTTTCTGAAATTATACTCACTTCAGATGGTGAGTACAATTTAGTAATTTAAATTGTGATGTAAATAATTTGAGAACAAGAGAAAAGATGGTAGGAGACAGGGAGTAGACATCACGGAACTGGGCCAGGATCTGGAGTTGGGGCAGAGGGAAGGCAGAGAGGGAAGGAGAAAGCAAACGACCAGGACGTGGTCTGTGTCTGTGCCACTTCTCCACGATGACTGTGATTATTAGGGCGAGCTCGCATATACCAATAACATAAATACTAGCATTGTGATAGAGATTTCATATTAATATAAATAAAATGAATATACATTTAAAAAATAGATACTGGTAGCATAAGGAAGTAGTAGCAAGCACTTCTCAGGTTTTCTTTTTGGCTGTTTTCTTCTTTTTGTATGACTTTGAACACATTTATTAAGCTCTTTGTGGTTTAGGTTTATTTTCTGTAAAATGGAGATTTTAATAATGTTCCCCTCACAGAAGTAATATGAGAATTTCAGTGTGTCAATATAACAGAATTTTTAAAATAGTAGCTGGACATATAGCAAGCATTCTGTAAATTTTGACTGTCTGTCAGTCACCATCATCTTATGAAATCGGTGGCAAATTGTGATTCTCCTAGCACCTCAAATATATTTTATATTAAGATCTTAACAAAACATCATATGTGGTTGCCATAGAAACGGCAATTTGAATCTGTTGCCTTCAGTGAATTAAATTCGAAGCCTAATTCTACACTATTATTATTCATTATACAACAGTTAACAATAAAGCAGGGCAGGAACTAGGGCACCAGATCTGCCCAAGGAGCCTAGGCTGGTGCCTATTGTCTAGTCAGTTACCGACGGTGATGGCGGCCCTTCGTCTGCAGGCCTTGTCTTCTAGTCTGAGCAGGGAGATTGCTCAAGTTTCCATCTCCATAACAACAGGCTGCTCCCCTTAAAAGGAGCTGCTCGGAGTCAAAGTGGCATTGTTTCCATAGCAACTGCTACATATTTAAGTGCAGCAGCCTGTTCTTTAATCAGTCAAATTGTCCTTTGTCAAAAAGCAACCACACGTTGTTCCTAATACAATGACATGTATTTTTAGGACATGGTAAAGCAGTGAAATGGAATAGATGCTTGCAAAACAGAAATAAAAGCAAAACTGATTATCCTTTTTCACAGTTACAATTTCTTGTTCATAAAATGAAAACCTCTATAATACACACGTGTGCTAAGTCATAGCATATCTCTGTACTGAATGCAAAATATTTCTATTCTATTCATGTTTGACCACATTTAAGCAAAATCCTGACCAACACAAATGAAAATGTCTATGTTCCAAATCTATCTCATCTTTTTCTGTCATTAAAATATTTTTCAACCATGTTAAGTGTGCCTTAAGTTTTATACTGCTTTCTTCTATCCTCATTTAGATCATCTTAGAGCCCAGCAAGTTAAATAAATCTCCTCTCCCAAGTCAAAAACAACTAATGCACATACACTGTTGACCCGATTATTTACTTGTTTTCTGATGATTTTCCTTAAGGAGGGCAGGGAAACTGGCTAACATTTTGGGGTGTCAGATCAGGAGTGGTTTCTGTGCTTGCATTATCAGTCAAAAGCAAAAGCTGGGGCGTGATTTCCTTTAAGAATTGTTCTAGTGAACTTAATTTCTTATTTACCATTTTTGTAAATGGCGTATTCTTTATATTTAGATAAAACTGGGTTAAAATCCTGCTCTGTAATGTTTTAGCTACATGACTTTGGGCTCAAATTTTCTCATTTGCGAAGTATCGTTAATATGGCTTACATCTTGGTTATTGAGAGAAGTAGACAAACAAAGACATGTAGAAGGCCTAATGCAAGCGTTATTTCACCTAATGATGCCTGCTACGAACAATATCCTCAATTGCTAATAACATCTATCATTCTCATTGTCATTTTCATGAGCCTGACTTGAATGCTAACAGTATGTGAGGAAATTACTGGTATTAACATGTAAAAGCCCTTCAACAATAAGTATGTTCTCACTTTCTAAAGTATTTTTTTAGCATGAAAGAAATCTATGTAAAATACAATTATAACATATGATATATGTTAATATAAAAGATTGTCGGCATTGAGTTCAGAGTTAAAATACTTGATACAATGCAGGATTTTTATGTTCAGCCATCTTTTTATTTTAAGATAAATTAATCCAGATTTCATTTTTCTGTTATAATTTCCAGGGCACCTAGTAGATCACATAGCTTTAGGCTGGGATGTACGTCAGATTTGCTAGGTTAACCCTGAATTTAGATGTTCTATCCCATTGTTTCCGTATGTACACCTGTGCCTGTCAGACACTGCATCCCCATTTTTGTGTAAAAGATATTGTCACCATAAATGCGAGACTTGTACTGTCCATGACTTCAGCATTGGCTGGAAATTCCAGCCAAGCTTCCAGGTGTCAGAGCACAGATGGCCCCTTGGCTGGGTTCTTGTGCTGTCACAAAACATATTGGCAAAGGCCCATGATTCCGGGTTATCTGACACAATATTTTGGAGGACAATAGGTGATTTTTATTCATTCTTTTCTTTGTCTGTTTCAAGAAAAGGGCACCTAGGGCAGGTTTTCCACAGTTTAAAAATTGAGTGTCAAGTCTTCATTATATGGTCCAATTTTTATACCCATGATTTGATATAGTATTGTAAATTATTCTAGCCATTGGGGTATAAAATTACATGAGAGATAGTGCTCTTCCTGCTATGCATTGCCTGTTCTGAAAGAAGAACAAAGACTCAGAACCATAAATTCTGAGAGATCATCCTGTTTGAATCCTTCATTTTATAGCTCTTGGTAGAAGGTAAGTGAGGCCAGGAGGAACTCACTTTCCTCATTCTAGTGAGCCTCTATTTTAAAAGGAATCTTCAGCTCCTCACCTGACTTAGTCAGCTTTTTATCACTGTGAAAAATACCTGAGAAAATTAATTTAAAAGAAGGTTTATTTTGGATCATCGTCTCAGAGGGTTCAGTCCGTGGTTGCTTGGCCCTGTTGTTTTGAGTCTGTGGTGACGTGGCCCACATTGTGGGCAGGTGTGATGGAAGTATGTTCACCTCGAAAAGCAAAAGGAAAGGAAGGAAAGTGGTCCCAATGTCCCCTCAAGGTCACCTCCCCAGCAACCCAGAGATCTAACCTCTTCCCACAGGTCCTGCCTCTGAAGGTCGCACCACTTTCCAGTAGCACCACAGGCTGGGGACCAAGCATTGAACTCATCCTGCTTGGGGGGCATCTAACTCATAATATCACCACTCTCTTTAGTCTTCTGATTATGGAAAATTTATTGATATTTTATTTAAAAATTACCTATGAATTAAAGTCTTCAAGAGTTTTGATGGACGATAAGAAGAAGAGCAGAGATGCTTAAACTTCAAGAATCATTGGAGAAGATTTTTAGAGCAGCAATAGAACAGAGATGACCGCCATTGCCCACTTGTGCTACTATAACAGAACACTGCAGAGTGGGTAATTTATAAGCCACAGAGATTCATTTCTTTCCTAATAGATTTGTAGGCTGAGAAATCCAAGTTCAGACAGCAAGAAAGGTTGATGTGTGGTGGAGACCTGCTCCTCATAGATGGCCCTGTGCAGGCAGAACCCTGGAAGAACAAAGAGGGCCCAAGCCAGTTCCCTCCAGCCCTTTAGAAGGCACTAATCCATTTGTGAGGGCAGAACGCGTAGGACCGAGACACTTCCCCAGGCCTCACGTTTGAAGCTCACCACAGTGGGAACGAACTTTCAATATGAATTGTAGAGGGGACACCGTCACACCAAGCAGAGACTCTGTGGAACAGGAGGATGGTTATGGTCCTTGAGAAAGGATAACGACAGATCAAGACAGATTACAGGAGGAGGTTTGGGATAAGCAACCCAGTCAGGGAAGCTGGTTGCATGTTTACTATTTTCCTACGGTCGCCATAGCAAATTATGATAAACAGCAAAAGCTTAAAACAACAGAAATTTATCATTTCACAGTTTAGAAGCTAGAAGCTTCTGGGTGTTGACAGACCCAAGACAGACCCTTGATGCCTCTGGGGGGTGGTGATTCCGCCCAGCCTCTTGCTAGTTCCTGCAGAGGTGGCAGCCCTTCTTCTTGATGTGTCTGGGGAGGCTGCCCTGCAGTCTCTGCCTCTGTGTCTGCGTCCCTGCATCACCTCTCTTTCCTTCATAGGATGCCAGTCATGCTGGGTCAGAACTGCTGAAATCCAGGTGAGCTCATGTTCACAAGTTACCTCTGAGGTGTCTCTTTCCAAATAAGGTCACATTCTTCCAGGTTCCAGGAGGCTTGTGAATTCTTGACATGAGGAGAAGTGTACAGTCCAGAATATCTGTTTTTCTTGTTCTACTCCACACCGTATCTTAATATGAGAACATTTGAAGCAGATCTGGAGATATCTGTAGATATCAAAGGTCAAGGGTCACATCAGAAAATTCTTTGTCCTCTGTATGAAAATCAGAAACCACAATTCGATTATGTAATGTGGACTGGCCATGGACTTGGGGAGAAACAATCATCATTAAACTTACTTCCTGTGAGCTTGATTGTACTTCAGGAGACACATCATGAGTTAATGCACGCCACGTGGAGCAGGGTGAAAAATAATTTAGGAGTCAGGTTGGCAAGTTGTTTCTTTAAGAATTTTCTTTGAATAAAGAGCCATAAAACTTACCTCATTTAACTACCATAAATATGAAACAAGAAAACATTTGTGCAGGATAACTAGCCCAGCAATTCTCACAGTGGTTTATTTCCTTTTATTTATATGGCACTATTTGTTCGCTGGTGTGGTCTCGTGTCAAGGGGGGTCTCCCTCCAGAAAATAGAATTTTATATTTATTCAGTTTAGGTCACAAATGAGACCTGCCTTTTCTAGCCATATAGTAAAATTGAAGGAGAAGGAGCTCTTCATCTTACCATTTTTCATTCTACTTTTTTCTTTCTAGAATTTCACCTTCGTTAGTAAAGAAAAATACATTTATAAACAACTACTTTAAGATGTATTTGACTACCAAATTCTAGTAAAGTCGTTATAGGGAATGTGCTGTTAGCCACATAGCCTCCCACCTTGCGGGAATATGAATGGCTGACACTGCAGTTAAGGCCTGTCATCCCCTTTATGTGTGCTTGCGTGCGAGCAGGTCTTTATAACTGAGGGTCTTCCCTATGCCTTGGAACTTAGATGCATTAAAATTCAGCTGCTTCATATATTTTTATATCTTATTTCTCATGCTGAGTTCTAGAAGCTGTTCTGTGCTGCATAGAACTACTCTGCCAACATCAAACTACTGAGTGGGAGGCTGGAGCAGTACATGTAAATAAATCTGGTAAACAGTGTTTAAAATTAGTATGTGACAAGCACAGTTGTTTTTTTCCTTTGCATGGTTTCCCTTGGGCATTAATTAATACAACATTTTCAAGCATTTTCTCTTGCAGAATTATTTCCTCCTATGTATTAAAATATTCAGACTATGGATGCAACAGACAGCAATATTAAACTCTAATGACTATTTCTGAAATAGCAGGGAGTTGGAATGATCATACCCAGTCTGTAATAGACACTGGCAAAATTGAAATCTTTTTCCATTAACATGCAGATGAGTCAAGTTTGAAAATCACTTCGTTTTGTGGGAGAGTTTTATTTTCTCTGATGGAAAGTTAAAATTAGGGCATGTTGCTACTATCCTGGGAAATTGTCTCTTTTTCTCTCTTTGTCTCTGGATCTACCTATTTATTATTGTCTATATCTTAGCTCTTCCTTTCTTCATTCCTTGCTACCTTCTTTCTTTCTTCTTTCTTTTCTTCCTTCCTTCCTCTCTCTCTTGCTTGGATGTAGAAAATTGAATTCTGCTACACTGGTATTTTGTACTTTATCTTTCTATTGTGTATGAGAACAGGAATGGTAGCAAAACTAAAATAATCTAAAATAGATGTATATTAGATCTTAAAACACCTTGTTCCCTTATTATTACAGATATTCCTCTTTTAACGATCTTCCTGTTAAACGATTGTTCAGACTTAGTGCCTGCACTTGGACTTGCAGCCAGTCTTTTTTTGTTTTTTGTTTTGTACAGTTCTGTACATCTTGTTTATAGAGCCTCAATGTCTTTCTTTGCAAAGTACACCTTGCTTTACAGTACCGTAATTTTTGCTGATGGTACAGTATACTATAGTACAGAACTGTAGTTTTATGTTCTGTAATACATTACAGTACTGCATGTAAGAGTTATGCAAATAAAAGCCAAGTAATCAAGTTGCAGTTTCCTTTGACCATTTCTTTGTTCTGACTATTGTAATGTACCAATTATATACAATTCCTCATTTAGAGAGAGACCAATTCAATTAACAATCTAGTTGCAGGAACAAAACTCATTGTTAAATAAGGAATATCTGTACTTTAAACAATGTTTCCTCTTATAAAAGACCTTGTTAATAACATTCAATTATTTCTTGTTATTGACTTTAAACCCACCTGTAAGCATGTAGGGTGAATACAGGACATGTCCTGTATATAATCAGCAGATGTCCTTTATGAATAAAAGATCATGCTGCTTTCCAGTACTTAGCGTTAATAATTTTTGCACCTACTATTGCCATTATATCTTTGCATAAAGGTAATTTTAATCACACCAATGTGATTTTCCTAAGTGTAGTGTGTATTTTGGCCATTGAAAGTTAATGTAAATAGAATCACCTGTATTTGAGTTTTCAATTTTCCACATGCATAATGCTAACATTTCAAATTAATCTATTGGGCAAAATATTTTACTGGGAGAAGTTCTTAATGAAGAGAGGAAGGCAGATTATACTCTTAATGAGAAACAGTTAAACTGATGTTTTTAGATGGCATTCACTAAACTAGGTCATTTAGATAATCTTACCTTATTTTATCTGCATAAACATTAGAAGAAAATTTAAGCTATAAGACTCAAAATAATAAAAAGTTTCAAGATGCTTGTTCTTTGCACTATGAATAGATTGAAACCCATATACATATTTTTGTTTCAGTAGCATTTGCATTTATTGTATTTTAATTAAAATATATATCTATTTAATTCTTCTGTATTAAAAGAGAAAAAGTTAATTCAAGAGAAAAAAATTATTTCAACACAGTTATTTAATATACTTTTCTAAAGGAAAACAGATATGTTTTCTTTCCTACCATGTGAAAAATACAATGTTTGACCCAGTTTTCCCTAAATATCAGTAGACATTCCTCAACTATATCCAGGATGTATTTAATCTGCTTGATTCTGCTCTTACTGAATGAGCAATAAATATTTTTTAAAAATAAAGTGTTATGGGAAAAAAAAGGTTAGTGTATATTTAAGAAAAAAGGTATTTGAATCTGAATGCAGCTGCTACTGGTAATTTGATGGCCCATACTACTTTCTGACATAGATTCAGGTCTCAGATATAGGGAAGGAAATTGACAGAAAATTGAAGGTGCTACAGTGGGAACAGAACACCATTAGATTTGTGCAAACCATTGGCATTGCATACTTCTCAGACCTCCTGTCACCTCAATGAGACAATTGATTTAAAATGCATAAAGGAAAACATAATACGGTAAAAAATAATTACAAAATCATCTTCAAATGGCTCATAAGCAAAATCATAAATCAAGATCTATTTTTAATTTTTTCATAAAATGTATTTATTTAGTATGTGTCTGCAGTACATGATGATTACATTCTTCATGGGGAGTTGGCACATATACATAATGCATCTTAATTCATTTTCTTGATTGCTTGTATTAGTCAGCTTTCTGTTGCTGTGGCAAAATATCTAAGATGAAATAAATTAAGGTGGGACAATTTATTTTGGCTCATAGTTTCAGAAGTTTAAGTCCATGGTCACCTGGCCTGATTGCTTTGAACTATGACAATATGGTATTCACTGCAGGAATATACCATGGAGGGCCTGGGAAACAGAGAGAGGGGGCTGGGTTCCAACCTCCCCTTCAAGGCCACGCCTCCAATGACCTCACTTCCTCCCCTACAGGCTCTACCACTGCCCAACAGTGCTGCAGGCTGTGGAACAATCTTTTGGCACATGGACTTTTGGAGACATTAAAGACCTAAACCACAACTCTGGGCTTTTAAAAACTCGTTTAGCTCCTATCTGACCTACGTGTAGTAGGATAGAAATATTGACCAAAGCTTGGTTTCTGCAAAATTCTCAATATAATATGAATACATATTCTGTAACATGTATAGGGATTAGTGTCTGTAATAATGCCAGAATTTTGTTTACATAAATTGAAAGTCTAAATTAGTATTACAGAATATAATAGATGTTATGTTAAAGTGAAAATCTTCTATTGTTGATGCCAGTATCCCTCATGTAGTTTTAATTAAATATATACTTGCAAGGGATGTGACTACCTTTTTCTGAATTTCCTGACTAATCAAATTAATAACATTAAGTGGACACATACAGAAAACAGTCTACTTGTTTCTAATATTATATGAAACAGGTCTTAGGTGATAAAATAAATGTATCATATGTTAGTACCTGGTCACATGCAGATGTCTTTTTGCATCTTAAAAATTATTATAGAACAATTACAGCAGGTCAACAGCTCTTTGCTTGGCACAGTGTATCCTAGAACTTGCTACCAGTCATGGTAAAGAGCTTTCTTTGAGTTTGTGTCTATGTGTGTAAATACACACGATCTTCCCTCCATACTCATGGCTCTGAGTTAACCAACTATAGACTGAGTCAACCAACTATGAATTGAAACTATTTGAAAAAAAAAATTGCATTTATCCTGATTATGTACAGACTTTTTCCTTGGTATTATTAGAAGAATGGTACTTTAAAAGAATATAGTATAACAACCTTTCACATAGCATTTTCACTGTAATCTAGAGGTGATTTTAAGTATAAGGGAATAGGTTATATAAAAACACTTTGCCAGATTATGTAAGGAATTTGAGCATGTGGGAGGTGTTGGAATAAATCTCTTAAGAGACTAAGGGATAACTACACTACACTATACACACACACACACACACAGTGGTGTGAATCTTTTAAGCAGTTGTGTAATTATTATTTCAAAGGACTACTAAAATCCACTTACTTTTTCACCAAGTATTTATGAAGTGTCTACTACATACATGCAAATGTAATGAATACAGAATAAATGGCAGCAAGTAAAGTAAAGTAATTTTTGCCTAAAAGACTTTTCAATGTATCTAAAAAGATGAACATTGAAGACGTACAGAAGCCCAGTATGGGTTCCTCTGTGAGTCAATAGCAACTAAAAATAGACCTATTTTAAAACATATGAAGTGTTTCGCCTGACACTTCGGCAATAAGAAAAGCATGGCTGCAGGAAATGTGAAGAAAAATTTCTAAGCAGAAAGAAAAGTAAGACAGAGAGTATGGTTTATAATCAAGAAAGTAATAAAAGTCAGTACGGTTGATTGGAATAAAGAGAACTCGATGTAGAATAAAATAAAGAGTAAAGATGTTTACAACATAAATAAAATATAGTGAAAGAAACTCAAGACTTAAAAATACATCATAGCATGAAAATGTAATAAAGAATAAATATAAATATATATCAACTGCAATGCTTATGTCTCATTTGACATTTTGAAATATGAGGTAAATTATAATTAAATTTTTTACACACCAGATCGTCATGATTTGAATTCCTAGCTAGCCCCTCACCACTGAAAACAATCATTTATTTAAAAATATTTACTGTCAATTTGTGTGTGTGTGTGTGTGTGTGTGTGTGTGTGTTTGTGTTTCTGTTACTGGGGATTGAACCTAAGGCCTTTGCACTGAGCTACATCCCGAGTCCTTTTGTGAATTTTTATTTTGAGACAAAGTCTCTCTAAGTTACTTACACTGGGCTCAAATTTTCAATGCTCCTGGCTCGGTTTCCCCAAGTACTGGAATTAAAGTCATACATCACCACTCCTACTCTGAATTATTATTTCAGATATTCTCTATTTCCACCCAGACAGATTTATGTTGAAGTTGTCAATAGTGTAACTGAAGACTTTAACAAGAAGCCAACTAAATATATAATGATAGGGTGAGCTGAGAAGAGATAAATTGAGTCCACTTTCTCCCCTCCAGTCACCCACTGGAAGATGAATTATAGATAAAAAAGCAAAAGAAATATGTGTTGCACCATGGATTATAATAAAAGGAAACCAATGGTCACAGAGTAACTGATCTCGGGACTATTTTACAGTGACTACTTCTCTCTACCAATTTTTCCCCTTTCTTCTTCCTGTCAACCCTGCTGGGTAACTGCATGACTGTCACAAATGAACATGGAACCGAGGCGGTCTAACTGGAATTGTAGGTTAAAATAAAAGCTAATACCTTATCTAAGTTCCCGGATGTCATTATGCTCCCCATTATCTCAGTGGTATATTGTATTCTTTGAGAATAATTCTAAGTTGGCAGTTCTTCATTGTGCTCACAGTGCTGAGCACCGGTTGCAGGGCGCAGCTGAACTCTGTCTACTGAGCGCAGGATGTTTTGGGATGTAAATGAGGGAGAAGAGGCCACCTTGGAGACATAATAGCCACGCGTTAGTGCTGAACACAATTCATAGCTCCCCATAAATAAGCGTGCTGGCTTTAACTCAGCACATTTCTTCCCTGGAAGCTACAAACTCTGGTGGAGCCCCAGGATTTAGAAATGATACCCACAATGACAATGTCAGGAGTGTGTAGTTTTTATTTACTCCCCATGGGTTTTTATTTTTCTGAGAAGAAAATCTCCCCAAATCCTTAAGTGTAGATCCTGTAAATCTTTATGATTTTGATTTGCTATTTTTAAATACAAGCATTACATGTGAAGGGATAGAGTGCAATGGAAAACAGAATTTTCTTTCACTACATCGGGGTGACAGGTCTGGGACAAACTGCTACATTTGAAACAAAGAAATTGTATTCTTTGTAAGTTCATTACAAAACTCTGGACTGGCTGTTAGCAAGTACACCTCTTGCATGTACCCTGCTGAAGTAAGAAACTGCAAGACCTGATCAAATGAATGAAGCAATTCCTTCTTGGCAAATATATGGCCCCTGTGAGAAGGATGGTGTAAGAGGTGAGTTCCATAATCTCCTTTGCTTCAGGAGCTCTTTTCAAACCCTGGCACAGGAAAATGGAAGCTAAACAGAGAACAGCAGATTTTCTGGGACCAGGAAGCGGAGATTTGGTCTGAGGGCTCCTGAGTTGCCTGGGATGCATGGTTTATGATACCAAAGAGGAAATGACACTGCAGAAAAAGAACCTAGAAATCTGTAAAAATGCTTCTTCGATTCCTCAGTCAAATAGTAAGATGTATGTGGCCAAGTATGTCTCCATGAAGACTGACAGAAGGGAAAATTAGCCCTCCACAGGGCTCTAAGTCAAATGGAGATCTCGGAAGTCCAACAGTGTTGGTAAACATTGATAGACTAAAGGAAAACCACACCTCAACGTTAAGGTTATTTTAGCATTAGGATAAGTGTTAGTCTAGATTTGTCACTGCAAAGTTTAAAACTAATCTCTAGCTGGGTGTGATGGTACATGTTTGTAATTCCAGCACTCCTGGAGGCTGAGAGAAGAGGATTGTATGTTTGAATTTAGCCTAATAAAGCAAGACCCTAGTCTCAAATAAATAAATCGACAGGGAATGTAGTCCAGTGCAAGCACCTTGGGTTCAATCTGTAGTATTAAAAACAAAACAAAACGAACAAACAAATCTAAGTTCTACTTATTTCCTATTGTAAAGATTTATTTTTAAGTGTTTTTATACCCGCCATGGAATCTTAACTAAAAGAAATTTTCTAACTGTAGCCTTTTGATTTTTATGTATTGATTATTGCTTCACCATTAATATCTCTAGTATACAAAAAATGAAAGAAATAATATGAAATTATGTATCTGTATATATTTGATTTTTCCTGAAATGATATTTTTGATAGAAAATTTATAGTACATTATACTTGCAGACATAATTTGCATTCAACTCACATGAAAGCTGTAGAAATTCATTTCATTTGAAAATTAATTATTACTGTCCTCAATATTGCCTTTGACAAAGTAAGAAACAGTTGGATTCATTCTAATTTGTTTCAAGTAGTGGTAATTAGAGAGGGTGTGAAGAACAGCTCTCCACTCAATTCTGCCTAATTATTATAAGACACATAATAAACCTCTTAGGAAAGCAAATGCTTTTAGTCCACTACCTTCAACCCTCTCAAAATATGAAGCAACATGTTTTCTCCTTCTTTCAGCTTTTTAAAGAGAAATAACACTACTGAGGAACCACTACAGATTTTTATAGAAAACCAAATTTGAAATACTTTTAAAGGTGAATGGATGGTGCAGACTAAAATTCTCTGTAGATAGTTAACAATTTTTGCAATCCGATCATACCCTCCCCACCTTGTATCATTTGTTCGGCACTGTGCATAGCACGAAGTTTATTCTCCATGAACTTAATGCAGTTTCAATAAGACCCAGCTTACTGGGATGCCCTTGAATCTGGGCTGTCTTATCATTTTTGTGCCCCATTTTAGATGGTGCCCACATGAGGGAAATGTCTCATCCTCTTCATTTTGCCAGCGAAGGGAGAGGCCAAACTCCCTAACACTTTGCTGGTGACTTCCTGCCATGCTCCAGCAGCTGTCAGGGGACAATTCTTACTGGAGCTGGTTGCACAGTGTGTTCTAGTTTCACCTAACAGCTGAGTGACATTCACCACTTTATTTTTTGTGGTGTTAGTGCTGCTCGATTTGTGTGATTTGTACACCAACAGCAGAAAACCATTGCAATCATTGCTATCATTGATATAACTCTTTATATAAAGTGTAGTGACTTATTTAGGTAGAGGTAATGACAATAGTGATTTCTTAAGGTAAAAATGTTATTAATCTCACTAAAATTTGTAATTGTCAGTTTTAATGATACATGATTGCTGACCTAATCTTAATTTTTATCTGTAATCAACATTCAGAATGGACAATATTTGCCAGTCTTCAGCTTATTGGACATTTTTTCACTTGTAATTCCCAAATTTTTCTAGAATGGGGATGATACATTTTGGTTTGTCAAGATCAGAGCATTTTCCGTCAATAAACAACAAACTGTAGTAGAAGATTCCTCTTTAGTGACTCTGACTCTAATCAGCTGAAGTTTTTGGGTGACTCCACTACCTCTCAGTATGTGAGTTTCCTTGTCTGCGAACAGGACAGTTTGTGAACATTGCAGGCTAAGCCTTGCTGCCCTCTGGGCCTGGGGTTCTGGGAACCAGGCCCTGAGAGGCCACGGAGATGGGCCAGGGGAGATAGGAAGGGGGAGTATTCTTGCTCATCTTTCTCACAGAATATTCACAAACAAGAAAATAATAGCAACAAAAGGTTCACCTTTCTACCTGCAATTGCTTTTCATCTGGGATTAGGTGTGAGCTCATGTGGACAAGCCAGGTGCCCACTCGCTAGCTCACTGTCCTCCCTGGACCACCAACACCTGCATGTGTCGTCGGCTACATTTTCTCACTTTGAAAATGTTCAGTATAGTTTAACAATCCAAGGTAAATATGTTTGATATTGTACTTTTGTGTATTGTGAATTAACATTTTCTATTCCAAATTGGTGAAAAATAGGTCCTTTAATTTTCTATTTCATCGTCAAAGACATGCAGCTAGCAAGTTATGTATGATACAAGAAGATGATCACTGGCCCTGAGTTCTATCCCCAGGACCTCCCTCCACTAAATATTTGCTACACTCAAGGATTTTATATTGGCCTATTTTTAGGTATCATTTATATAGATTGAAATTAGGAGGAGTCTGAGCATATCTGTATGATTGCACAAAACAGAAGAATCAACATAAAAAAAACCTTATCTGAGTTTCAGCAACCTCTTTTTTTTTTTTTTTTGAAAACTCAGAAATGATTTAGAGTGTGATAATCAGGGTGTTTGTACTGCCACCATGGAGATGATTTATGATTTATTTCCACACTATGAAGGTATTTTTCAAATGTCTTTAGGGTTGAAAAACAAATTTGATGAAGAGAAAGGCTTTCTTTCAAGCCAGCTATATGAACAAAAGGTTCTTTCCCACTCTACCCAAGTGAGAGAAATATGATTGCTATGTGGAACTATAAAATAGTCAAGATCAAAACAAACCAAAATACTAATTTAAATACTTTCTTGTTATATTACCTACATAATAATATTTTCCTTTATTTTTCTTAAAATGCGTGACATATTAACGGCTGCAAGGCCCACTGCTAAAAGATGCCCTACACATATTTGGTTTTAATAAGGGGCAATTTCCATTTTAATTAATGCCAAGAAGAATTTCCTACATTTTAGAATTGATGTGTAATTAATCAGTCATAATTTTCTGAAAGACACTTATTTTGATTAAAAGCTAAAAAATATTCAGTTGGGAGAATTCTATTTTCATTTGATATGCACTTTCCTCAGGCTTAGTGAACCTCCCTATTTTGGATTCATAAAACTACTTGCACTTCAGTTCTTATTACTTTTCTGCATATTTGACAATTAATCCTTTTTTCTACAGCTACCTACTGTTGAACCAATTTTATTGGAGATTATGTTTGTGGGTCTCATTCTATTTTTATCCCACTGGAGAGCGACTCATTGTCTCTAATTTCACAAGCCCTGTGTGCCTCGGCTCCAGCCGGCACCAAAGGAGGTTCCTTTACAACCTGCAGCCTGTGCAAAGCGGGGTTACTTCCAGAATTTAAAGGCTGTGGCTTTCAAACTCCTGCCCTTGGTGGGCAACAAGTCTATATTGGGGAAGCTGCTGTTGTGGAGTTGGGCCTATAAAATAATGCAGTTTTGGCATTAGAAACGAAGTGCCATAAATTCTTCTTGTCTGATTTATCTATGATGTTTTTATGCTCAGCTTTAGTTAATACTGTTAAATTCTTATCTAATTATAGTGCAAGCAATCTGATTGCCAGAACTAGCCTGTGTCAGCGTTTTCTGTGTAAACCTCTAAGCCTCGTGATGAATTACCCACAACGCGACATGCTGTAGTGTCCTTTGGAATCCAGATTCTCAGACCACAAATGACTAGCTTGGCCACTCTTTTTTTTTTATGGATTTTAGAAAAATCCATATGCCTTGGCTGTGGTTGTTTTAAATATCTCAAGAGAAATTTGAGATTTAGAAATGGGATTATTTTCATGGTAAATATTTCTCATAAGTTAAAAAAAATTTCGAAAGTCATTACCAGTATTTTTCTGTTATCATAATAAACTACTTTCTTCTTCACAGTTCTTCCTTAAGTTTGATTTACATTGGTCACACATTTTTCAGTAGAAATGTTTTTAAGGATCTATTTTATTTAAAGATTTTTAGATTATTTGTGTTGACACACACATCATACATACAAATGGGGTACCATGTGATGTTTTAACCTGTGAATATGATGTGTTAAATTCTAAATGAGGTAGATACAGTTATCTTCTTAAGTTTTCAAAAATCATTTATTTGTGCAGAAAACATTGGGAATCCTTTCTCTGATGCTTTTGAATTATATATTACCTTGCTATTAAATAGTAGAATGGCTACAGATAATGATAATTACTGAGTACTTCTCTGGAAATCTTTTGAAACTATTTGAGGGCACTTGTAAGTGCAATATGTGATAAAATACTCAATGTGCTGTAATTCAGAGGTGTAGATTTATTTTATTAATGCTGCACAGGTAAAATTGTGAACCTATTGTGAGCTATGTGAATTTAAACTCCAAAAGCTTTTGAACTCTGATTATTTTCACTGAGATATATTCATAAAACAATGTATAATGTTTACTGATCAGTATGAGGGGACTTTTATAAGGGCATGTAACCTTTAAACACCGTGATAGTAAGATTCAAAACACTTCTACATCTCTAGAATGTCTCTCTTGTCCCTTTCTAGTCACATCTACTTTCCAAGTCCCCTTCACACATTGACTGACTTCTATCCCTTTACAAAGTGATTTTTCCTATACTAAAATTTCAAATAAATAAAACCACATAGTATACACTCTTTTGTGTGTGGATTTATAACTTAGCAAACTGTCATGCCTATCGGTCCGTGCTTGTAAGTTATTGAATAATACCCTGTTGTACAGCATCATCCTGGTGGTGGTAGTGGTGTGTGTGTATATTTTCTCTCGGATGCTTTACTCATGTAGTACACATATGCCTAACTCTGTAAACAAAGGAGAAACAGCTCTCCACAAGGGTAGAGCCATTTTACTTCCAAAAGTAACGCATGACAGTACTGCTCACTGCACACCTTCATCAGTACTTGGTTTTGTCAATCATTTTTATTTTAATCATTTCATTTGGTGTGAAGTTGTGTCTGATTGTGGTTTCATTTGCATTTCTCTGGTAATTAATGACTGTAGCCATTTTTCTCATGCTTATTGGAGATGCATAGACCTTCTTTGGTAAAGTATCTGTTCAAGTCTTTTGCTTGCTGTTTTTCAGTGTTCATTTGTAACTTACCGATTTGTAAGCATTGTTTGCATGTTATGGAAGGAGGTGGCCTTGTCAGGTACTACAAAGATTCTTTACAGTCAAAGGAATCTGTATTTTTTATTGGTGCTTTCAAATTAGCAGGGGAAAATTTTGAATTCAAAGACCTCTAATTTATCTGCTGTTTCTATTTTGAATTTGTATTTTGTTATTTAATCCTAAAAAATCTGTTTTTGTCTCAGCAGTGAAAACACTCTGTTTTCTTCTAGAAACTTAATAGATTTATATGCAGATAAAGAACCATCTTGATCTAGTTCATGTTTGTCTGTGCATGCGTGCATGCATGTGTGTGTACAAAGTGATGCAGGAATCAAGGTTCACTTTTTTTGTTTAATAACAATGTCCAGGTGTTTTAATAACTTCTATAAAAAAAAAAGATTTCTTTGCCCAAGGAATTGATTTAGGTCAGTTGTCAATTTTATTTTTCTAACTTGAATTAATTTTGTTTTTTAACTAATATATAAGTACATTAACGAGTATACATATTAGTACAGTAACTTGATGTTTTGATACTGTATTCATTGTGTACTGTATTGTGTACTGTACACATGTTTAAATCCAGTTAAACATCTGTATGTCCTCGAACATCATTTCTTTGGAGTGAAAACATTTCACAGACATTTCTAACTTTTTGAATGTATAGCTCATTGCTGTCCATACTCCTGCGCTGTGCAGTGGTGTGCTGGGCTCCTCACTCCTGTTTGACTGTAACCAAGTAGCTGCGGGTCACCCGGCCCCCAACCAGCATCCTATCTTCCCTGGCCTTGGGTGACCATTATTCTGCTCTCAACGTTCACAAGATGAATGTTTTTATATTCCACAGATGTGTTTGGCTTATTTCATTTAACATAATGATCTTTAGTTCCAGCTATCTTGTCAGAAATGAGAGGATTTCATTTTCTATGGCTAAATAATATTCCTGTGTATCTACTGCATTTTCTTAATTCATTCATCAATTGATGGAGGCGTCATTTGCTTCTGTTGTTTGGCTATTGCAAATACTGCTGCAATAAACACAAGAATGCAGACGTCACATCACTATATCAATTCCGTTTCCATTGGATGTATATACTCAGGGCTGAGTTGCTGGATGACATGGTAGTTTCATTCTTAATTCTTTACAAAGAGCCATCTTGTTTCCATTCGGCAGCATGCAAGACTTCCCTTTGTTCACACCCTCGGCAGTATTTACCACCCTTCGTCTTTTTGATGAGTCCTTCTCACCAGTGTGAGGAGATTCTTCAGTGTGGTCTTGATTTGCGTCTCCCTCCTGATAGGCGATGTTGGACCTTTTTCCCTGCTCCTGGCCGTTTTCAAGTCCGTTGCTTAACTTTAGAAGGGTTTTTATTTTTATTTATTTATTTTTTTGTGGTTGAGTTTTGTTCTTTATACATTCTACATATCAGTCTCTTGCCAGGTATACAGACCGCGTACATTTTCTCCTATTCTGTCAGTCGGCTCTTTACCCTAGAGGCTTTTTTGTTTTTATTTTGACTCTCTATTTCTTTTCATTGATATGTTTGTCTGTACTTATGCTGGCAAAACACTATTTCGCCAGATAACTTGACAGTAATTTTTTTTTTTTTTTTTTTTTTTTTTTTTTTT